>JYDV01000044.1:175960-289531 GCA_001447645.1 Trichinella pseudospiralis
TTGTACGTATCATAAAATTATATTACAAAACAGTTTACATTTTGAGAATAGCAGAATAAGGTATACTGTACTTACTTTAGGATAGCTTTAAAGAATTAAAAAATACCTAACACGAGCAGATTGATTTGACATGAATGAGCAATACATTTAATTTCCTGGCATTTGTGGTTAACTTTGACCCCCGGCTAATACGTTTCCCACTCTTTATGCAATGCGTCATTTCATCATTGTTAAATGTCGAAATTAAATTAAATTAAATTAGCCGCACATTTGGTATCAATGAGAAGTTGAATGAGTAGGAGAGATGGTAAACGGGACCCCAACCCATGAAATGTCTGCTGTGTAAGGTACGAAAGGCTCAAAGCTTCGTAGAAAGGAAATTACTGTCGGGCAACTTCCCAATGCATTAGCATAGAAGTAATGCTGCTTTTAGCGGCCATTTATTCCCCCAACTGATGGGCAAATTTTGCTAAAATTTTGCAAAATACTATAATTTAGCAATATAAAAGTATATCAAACAAAAAAAGTGCAAATTGTGAAAAAAAATTTTTAGACATTTTTCGCAAAACAAGCAAGTCTATAGTTCAGAAAATTTTGAAATTTTCGAGAAAATGCATTTTTCTCAAATATAGACATAATGGGTATTAATCGATTCGGAACAATTTGAGAAATACAATGAGACTATTCCGGCTTTCCCTAGTTGCATACGTCTCGAGATATTTTCAAAAAACTAATATCTTCGTAGTGTATTAGCATAGGCAAAAGGAATTTTTGATGGTATTTATTCCACAACTACTGAATTTCTTTTGCTCAAACTTTCCAAAATGCAATAATTTATCAATATAAAGATATAGTAATCAAAAAAAGTCTGAATTTTGAAAAAAAAGTTTTTCGCCATTTTTCGCATAGCAAGCAAGTCTATAGTTCAGAAAATTTTGAAATTTTCGAGAAAATGCATTTTTCTCAAATATAGACATAATGGGTATTAATCGATTCGGAACAATTTGAGAAATACAATGAGACTATTCCGGCTTTCCCTAGTTGCATACGTCTCGAGATATTTTCAAAAAACTAATATCTTCCCAATGTATTAGCATAGGCAAAAGGAACTTTGGATGCTATTTATTCCACAACTACTAAATTTCTTTCGCTCAAACTTTCCAAAATGCAATAATTTATCAATATGAAGATATAGAAATTTTAAAAAGTTAGAAATTGTGAAAAAAAATTTTTAGACATTTTTCGCAAAACAAGCAAGTCTATAGTTCAGAAAATTTTGAAATTTTCGAGAAAATGCATTTTTCTCAAATATGGACATAATGGGTATTAATCGATTGGGAACAATTTGAGAAATACAATGAGACTATTCCGGCTTTCCCTAGTTGCATACGTCTCGAGATATTTTTAAAAAACTAGCATATTTGTAATGTATTAGCATAGGCAAAAGAAACTTTGGATGCTATTTATTACACAACTACTAAATTTCTTTCGCTCAAACTTTCCAAAATGCAATAATTTATCAAAATAAAGATATAGTAATCAAAAAAAGTCCAAATTGTAAAAAAAAGTTTTTCGCCATTTTTCGCATAACAAGCAAGTCTATAGTTCAGAAAATTTTGAAATTTTCGAGAAAAAGTTATTTTTTTAAAAGTGGACAAAATGGGTATCAATCGATGGGAAATAATGAGAGAAAATTGATGAAAGTATTCCGAACGTTGCTAGTTGAGCATGTCTCGAGATATTTGAAAGAAACTTTGCGGATTACTATGTATTAACATAGTCAATGAAAACTTTAAAGGCCATTTATTCCACAAGTACTAAGTTATTTGGGGTAAGGTTTTCAAAAACAGAATAATTTATCAATATAAATATATAAGAATTAAAAAACGTCCGAAATTTGAAAAAAAAATTTTCGCCATTTTTCGGAAAACACGCAAGTAAGTCTATAGCCCACGAAATTTCAAAATTTTCGAGAAAAATTTTTTTTCCAAAAATTAAGGGAGTTGATTTATATGGATGAGAAATTATCTTTGCACTGCAGCAGAGTTTTCCGCACCGTTCCTGACAGCCTGTTTCGTCAGATTGAAGAAAATAACCGAAATCTAGCATAAGATTTTAAGAGGACTAAGATAAAAGGAAATGAAGAGTGGGACATTGATAAATGTGTATAGTCGATTAGTTTATAAGGTTTTTAACAACTTTATCCATAATTTTCGCAAAATTCAGGCTTTATTTAAATAGGAATTGTTTTTGAAGATCATTTACGCCCTACAGAATTAAAATTTTTCTTCTCTCAATGTTATGATTAATTACGATATGTGAAGATACGCATTATCCAAAATTATCAGATTGCAAGGAATCTTGCATGCAGTATGCTCTATATCTTTCTGCTTTATAAATGTCAAACCACCAAACGAGGAATTTTATACAATTTCTCAAAAATTCATCGATTGCGGGCTATTGAAAATTTACCTCTCTTCAAATAGAACACTATTGCTTGTAATTATGATGGTATTATTTTAAAAAACAAGCAACCTTTTGAATACAGTGGAATAAGGTATAGTGTACTTACCAGTGGCTAACTCTATAGAATGTAAAAAATATGCAGCATGAGCAGATTGATTTCACATGAATGGGCAATTTATTTAATTTCCTTGCATTTGCAATTACCTTTGACCCCCGGCTAATACATTTTCTACTCCGTATGCAATGAGGGATTTCACCATTCTGAAGTAGCGAAATTAAATTAACTAACTATATGCATTTGGTATCAGTGTGAAGATTAATGAGGAAAAAGATGTTAGTGGGAACATCATTCCATGAAATGACTGCTACTTAACAAAGGAATGACACAAAGTTCTTTTGAAATAGAATTACTGATGGGCAACTTATCAATGCATAAAGATAGGCAATACTCCAAATTCAGAGGCTATTTATTTTCCCAATTACTGGACTGTTTGCGCTTCAACTCTCCAATACACAATAATTTATCAATTTAAAGATATAGAAATTAAAAAAAAGTCTGAATTTTGAAAAAACATTTTTTGCCGCTTTTCGCAATACAACAAAGTCTCTATTGATCAGAAAAATTGGAAAATTTCGTAAACAACTTGTTTCTCCAAAAGTTGACGTAATGGGTATTAATCGATTCGGAACAAAGTCATAAATACAATGAGAGTATGCCCGCCGTTCCTAGTTGAGTATTTCTCGCGAAATATTCAAAGAACTGCAAATCTTGCTGTGCATTAACATAAGGAATACGAAGTTCAAGGGCAATTTATTCCACAACTACTGGATAGTATGAGGTCAAATTCTCCAAAACACTATAATTTATTAATATAAAGATATAACAATTTTAAATAGTCCGAATTTTGAAAAAAACAAATTTTCGCTATTTTCGCAAAACTAGCAAGTCTTCTGTATAGTTCAGCAAAATTCGAAATTTTCGAGAAATACTTTTTTCTCTGAAAGTGGATAGAGTAAGTTTCCTTTGATGAGGTGTAGTTGGAAAAGTATTACAGGTTTACCCGCGCTGTTTTCACGTCTTTCTTTAACGTGATAATGTAACGGATTTGAAATGTCATTGTGCGGTGAAAGCAGAATGAGAAATACAAGAAATTTGTTTTCTCTGATGAAAATTGTTGAAAATCTTCGTACTTTTGTTTGGTACATGATTGTTCACTCTTATTTTTCATGCATTTTATTTTTCGCTGCACTTCAATATGGATATGTGATTTTATAATTTAGAGCAATAAACGTGAACATTTTTATAGAAAATGTTTAGATCCTGCTATCACAGAGAATGCTTTGCCGTATGAAAATTGTTTATTGCAGTGCTGATTAAGAAATGCTTATGGGCTTTCGTTAGAACAGTATGAGCAGCATAATGTACTAAACAACGACAATCACAGGTGTAATATCTTGCAAGAATTGTTGATTATCTTCCTTCTGTTAGTTTGTTGGCTTGCAGGATAATCATAATAAAGTTTAGCAATGCATACGATACAACAATAAACATTAATATATTGATACGCCTAAATATAATCTGAAATGTAGCGCAATGTCACTTCTGTTAAGGCAACTTTTGTCTGCAATCATACAGAGAATAATTATCCGACGCATCAAGTTAAAACAATTACCATGAACAACAGCAACAAAAGCAACACTACTGTTATAGTGTAGTATGTAATGACGGCTGTATGAATTAATATAAACTATGGTGTGCTGTCGTTGTAAAGCTATTTTTCATCGGTGTTCATTGATGTCTTTTTGAACGTCAAGGTACCACTGAATGGCCCAAATTGAAAGCGGTCGCATATAGCCAATTGCTCGAAACCACTTTTTTTCATACAGTGCTTCTGGAGTTTGATAATGCATTCCAAATGATTCGAAACATGACTTGTATATTCCGCTAGCGGTTGAGAAACCTTGTTCAACAAATCCCTTAAATAATATAAACTGTATAATGATAAAAATAAACCAGCAATCAATAATAATTGTCTGGTAAAAATATTTCTTTGGTTGAAAATAATATAGTTTGATAATATGATTTAGAAAAAACATGTAAAAAACATAAATCATTTAAAGATATTTTTGACATTTTGATATTGATATGCCCACAGTCATTATTTTATGAAAAAATAAAAGATACCTCCGAGATCATATGAGCTGATAAAAAATAAGTAACACCAGTCCACACTTCGTCTGCTTGCAAAGAGGAAGTGTCCTTTTCTCCGGAATATAACATACCGTTGACAGCGCCTAGTGTCCCATTTCCAAAGCTGCATACGTTGAGGTTGTAAATTGTTTCAAGAACTTTTTTGACATTATCCAACGGCAAAATCTGTTAACAAGCCACACACACACACACACACATATATATATATATATATATATATATATATATATAAAGTAATAAACAAAATGCAAATGAACCCTATATATTACGCAACTAACGATAAAGAAATAACAAAAATCTACATGTCTGATGAGAAAATCTAGCACATTAATCGACCAATAAAAATTTCACCGCAACTGTATATATTACACGATAAAAAGATGAAGAGTAATATTGCAAATTAAATAAAATAAAGAAAATTCAAGCTACTCACATCTGTCTGAAGACCACAAATTTTCAAATAAGCATATCCACACAGCTGATCAGCCATCACTGTTGACGAGTTACAGGATTGTTGATCAAACTGATAAAAGTTACCTATGACAAAATAAAAATATGGAATAATTTATAAAAAGTAAAACCGCGTATTAGTGAAACCGTATAGTGAATTACAATTCCACAATTTTTTCTCAAATGCAAACCTCGCATCATCCAACACTGTTCTGAAACGAGACTCTTCTTCTGCATTTCCAGTCGCTTTGCTAATTCTACAAGCAACGTCCAGTGCTGCTAGCCATAATGAACCACAATATGCACTAATAAATAAATAAATAAATAAACAAACTGTGTAGCTGAGTCAATTTTCGTCTCTCATCACATTCACAACAACATTTATCACATAAAGTTTTCATCATTAACTATTTTCCTGTGCAAAATTTAAATGAGTACATAAAATCTGGATTTGATTTTTATTACTTTACACCCAGCAACAATTTTCAACACGACAATCTTTCACTGCAACTTTATTAGTATGTACAACTTTTCCCATTCAAATTCCTCTCCCTTTCCACTTCTTCTTTGACTTTTCTTTTCTTTTTACTTTCTATTCCAAATCATGCTTAATTTAATTAATATTTTCAAAAAGTTTCTTTAATAATCGTCTGTTTCATTTTTAGTCATATAAAATAGCACAGTTCTCACCTTGCTCCTACCATACACCAAGCATCATAAGTTTGATCACAGGTACCGTCATTTTCGACCAGCTTATCACCATCGTGGTCCCAATTTTCCAAAGCAGTTTCAATTATTTCCTATAAAAATATGATAATAAGCACTAAGTTGTGAAAACAATATCATCAGACATACTTTCACTGCTGGCCAGACATGGCGCAAGAAAGATTCACTTTTGTTCAACATCAAATAATCACGATACGAAGTGAGAACAAATTTCAAATTCAGATCTTTCCATTCTGATGTATCATGAAACGCATAGGCGTTCACTTCCAACCACGGTTCGAATACTGTTCAAAACATAACGATCATGTCAATGGGAATTAATAAATTTCTTTTCAGAAAAACAAACAATAAATTTGAAATTGCAAAAATACATGGATTTCCAAGATCATGTGGTATACATGAAATTCGCTTCCTCTGACCATAAGTACCAGGAGAAATATGGTAGACATTCGTTTTAGTGACGTTATAAAATTGATCAGCTAAATTTGAAAACAAAAATGAAATATCCGTGAAATTAAAACGCTCAAAATATACCAAATTCAGCTTGAATACTGTGCTCTATTTGAGGAAAAAGCTTCGCCAGTGCAAACGAAGCATAAAAGTGAACATCGTAAGTATTGTACATACGATATTCCCACGCTAAATCATTCAGTACAATAAAATAAGTAAAGTAATAATAATGATACGATTTAGAAGGAAACAGATTTTACATTCCAAATATGCAAAGCGACCAAACGCTTTGAAAACGTCAACTGAATAGTCACTCAAGTGCGGCTCATCGTCCCGCCAACGTTGGTCATATTTTACCCAAACTGAACCACCATCAGTGAGGTAATAGAGTTCGTTAAATATTGCCGATTTATACCATTTCGGCAACTTTCTAAAAATGGAAAGATTGAAAAAAAAAATAATTTTAATAATTTTTTTTCAACTTCAGCAAATTACTCATTTTTCAAAATAGGTTCTTGCCATTCGTCTATTTTTGACAAAAATATTTCTCTATTGTCCATTGCGTAAATGCTTAAACGCTTTGCCGCATCAGAGCTTTTATCAAACCAATCAGAATAACGCCTAAATAAAGCATGAAAAGAAAAATCTGAAAAGCAACTAAATTCTCTTTTCCCCCAGAATTTCAACATTGTACATCACAAAGCAGAGTATTATAAAAAAAATTTCTAAAACAATTGCATTCAATTTAAAAATTCAACCAAAAAACTTACAAAACTTCTCATAAACTGAACATTACTGTAATAATAAATGCAATAACATTCATTTTTGTTTCCTTTCCAACAGTAAGATATTACATCAAAAATGCATACCGTAAATATGTTCGTCTTTTATTGCCAAAGTAAATTTCAGGCATATGCCACACAAGACTGAATACAATACTTTCTTGACATGTAGATCGAATGTCAGTGCAGCAAGAGACTGCAATTGCTAATGGCTTGTCTTCTACTAATACGAATTCATCAGTGCCTATTCATCAATTTATGAACAAAATGTATTGTTGTGCAAAATCAAAAAAAAAATTTTTTTTAATTATTAGTGTAGCGTACTTTCGTTGGAGAGGTGGCCCGTTTCGTAAAGCGATTTCCAAATTTCTGAACCACAACCTTCAGGATTGAACGTAGAATGAGTGACACTAATCGATTTCTGATGATCAACGATTGTTAAATAAGTTATAAAATATGAAAGAAAAAAAAATCAACTAATCTCCATGGTATTACCGTATTCAGAGCAGCAATGCAATAATCACAATTCATACCATCAATGGTTTGGTGCAATGAAACGCCAACACAGTGAACACTGGTACTCATGCGCTCAAGGAATGAATTCGCCGTCATTCGGTGCTGGTCATCGACTCTTGGACGGCCAGTGCCGTTGCGAAATGTGAACGTAATCGAGACGGTCAAGTCACTAGCCAACAATTCTTCACTCATTACAGTCCATTTGAACAAAGTCAACGGCAAGCATGAATCCTGGAAGCAAAAAGAAAACATAAAATCTTAATTGCACATTTATTCATTTGGAAGCAAAATTAAACCTTATAATTGTGCGGTATCACTGGAGAGTACTGATGACATATTAATATTAAATTGTGACAAGGAAGCTTATAAGTTGTCCAAGACATTGGATAACGACCCAAGTAACTCATACATTCGGCAGGAAAATTGAATGACCATGAAGAAAGAAATTTCTTATTTTCAACCTTTACAGCCGAAAGTACTTGCTGATAAATAGTCACACCAGCATCTCGAACTGTAACGATGAACTGCAAAACAGTTAACTTTCAATAAACTCGTTAAATTTTTGAAATAAACAAAATCAATACAAATTCATTTAATTAATTGATTGATTAATTTACGTTGTCTGCTGGTACTGATGATACATCATGCTCCACAATTCCCGGAACTAAAGAAAACTTGCAAAATCCACCGAGAATATGACGACCAATAGAACCCGAACCAATCGTACCACAAGGAACACCTTTATTTAAATGTAATAAATTATTAATTTATTTTTTAAGAAAACAACATTTTATAACATTCAACCGTATATAGGCTTCAGTTGCAACGGTCTGAACGAATCAATAGTCATTGACGTTCCTCTGAAAAAGGAAGCCAACCAAACAGCGGTATACCTTAAATACAGTAAAACAAAAATTATCCGATCACAAGTTATCTTTAAATAAAATTTTACAAACCTGAAAAAATACAAAATATGTTTTCGTATTTGCCAGAATGACGGCCTAACGTATGGTGTCCTATAGAGACAAAATTCCATTGATACGGCATAATAATAATAATAATAACTGAATATTGGAAAATAACCTTAAACTTCCGTCCATTGAGTCGGCAAGATTATCAACCCAAAAACCATACTTTTCTAACATGGTTATTAGTCTGAGCTTATTTTACCCACATTTATTCTAAAAAATAAAATGATCAAATGAATAAATATTATAAAAAGTTTGCTGAAACCAATTTAAAGAATTAAAAATGAAAATGAAAAAACAGTATGATAAAGTGGAATAGATACCGTTTGAAAAAAACAAAAAATATTCAATAAAAGAAGACAAAAGTAGGAGCAGTGAAATAAAAATCAGATTTATTTCATCATTTCATTACAACAATGACCAAAAAAGCCATAAAAAGTAATTTTAAAAAATCAACTGGACAGCTTGATTGAATTTTGAATGCAAATTCATGCATCACTTTTGAAGATAATGAAAATTTTGAAAATTCTCGTTTTCTCGTATTATTATTATTATTATTATTATTATTATTATTATTATTATTATGCAGTCGATGCAAGAGAAAAGTGAAAATGTGCGTGAAATGTATATTTAAAGAAAAATGAAGAACATTTTATATAATAAAAAATACTGCTAAAAACAATAAAGAAAAAGTTGAAATAAATTATAATTAAATGTCAACAATAAAACTGCCAACTTCAACCATCGTTTCACGGGCAGAACCATTTTGAACGTAGTTCAACTTCACTCGCATTTTCAACTTAAAATATATATATATATATATATATTTCAAAAAATTAATATTTTTCTTTTAAAACTTAAGCAAATAATTATAAATATAGAATCGTAGAGCAATTACCGGAAGTGAAGGTGTCACACGCTGAACAATCATTGTCTGCGTTAGCTGACCAGCCTCGTTGGCAGGGATGACAGTACTACTTGGGGGTGACATCGTTATCTGAAAAGCCTGAACACAAAAAAAGAAATTACCCTTTATATATATTTAAAAAAATAGAGAAACATTTCATATAAATTGAATAATAAAGAACCTTTGTCACAGCAGCTTGAAAAAAAAACTGTTCAATCTCAAATTGGCTTTTATTGGTAGCAATAAGCTGAATGGAGAGTTGAGCTGGATTTGTGGACAACTTTTCCACAGTAAAATTAACCACAAGACCATGTTCATTCAAAACTGGAATCACAACGCTTTCTATAAAAGCAGTAAGAAAAGTTTAAAAAAAATTAATATTTGATATATGAACGGAAAAATTACTCGATTGAATTTGGGACATTGAATCCCACATAGCATCATTCAACGAAGAAACTTTCTCGACACCAGTAGCAGACAATTCTAAAAAATGATATGAAATAAAATAAAATATAATATAATAAAATATAAACATACAAATGCACATTTAAATTTGTGAAACTTTTTTTTTAATTCCATACAATACACGCAAGACAAGAATAATTTTTATATGAATTACATTTAAAAAAAAAATTTCAAAATCAATGTTTACCAGATGATGTACTGAACAGACCAAGGAGATCTTTGTAGTCGGATGAAACTTGTGAGGAAATGCCAGTTGAAGAAATCTGCAACGAATTTTCGTTGTTGATCAGCAACAATAGATCAGAATTTTGTTCTGATTTTGCAGATTTATCAACAGATACTGCAGCATCTAAAGAATGTTCGTCCCCATTTTCCAAATCTTCATCCAAATCTCCATTTTCGATGTTAGCAACAGCCGAATGCAACGACTTGCCAGTTATAACCGGCATTCTTTCTAACAAAGCGTCTCTGCAAAGAAAAAAAATAATACTAAACAATTAAGAATATATGCAAATGTCAAAATTTAATTCATTGAACAATTTCTCCACTAAGCAAATTGTAAAATTTAAATCAACCTCAATGTTGTAAATGTTGTTCAATATAAATTACTTATGTTATTTATGAAATGAAAACAAACAAACAAACAAACAAACAAAATCACACACCTCAAATTACGTTGATCTAAGAGACGATTAAATTCACAAGAACGCTGCTGCAATTCCAGATTCATGCTCACGTTGTACTTTTCAATAGAACGTTGAATTTCGTTTTCCAAATTTGGAAATCTGGTGCACATTTTGCACAGCGCAGTCAATGCGTATTCTTTTGTATTAATGTGCATCATACTGTGGAAAAGAATCTTTTCTAACAAATTCAGCACAAGTGTTTCGTCAATCTGAAAGCACAAAAAAAGAAGAAAAATACAATAAACAACAAACAAAACCGATTATTATTATTATTTATTCATTAATAATATTAATAATAAATCAATATTTTAATACAATTTTTTAAAAAATTACTCACTCTGACAAGTTCACTGTCGTCTGATTCTTGATAATTGATAAGCATGTCACCAAATTCTCCAATACTCCAACATGCGACCTGTTTGGAAACGTTTTCAAAATATAATAGATGGAAAAAACCTTATTTTTTCTTTAACATCATGCAATAAACATACCTGCAATAATGGCTGAGCTGCAGTTGTGTCTTCTTGTGCAGCTTTGTAAAGCTGAACTACAGCATAAGCTTGAATCTCTGAACATTCAGAGATCAGTTGAATCATGCTGCTTATTACATCATCCGGAACATTGTTGCCTGCCTATAAATAACAATTTCGAATATTTTTTATTCTATATAATAATAATAATAATAATAATAATAATAATAATATAACATACCACTTTCATCACTTTCAACATCGTATCAAAATGCCAACGACGATTGGGCGAAAATCTTGAAGAAAATTTTTTTGTTATTTTCAATAATTAATATGAAAATTTTTTATATTTCAAAACCTTTCTGTAGCTATGTACATGTTCGAAGAGCACATAGCTTTAAATTCTGGTTCTGCTGTTTCCATAAAAATCAGTATTTCTTTCGTCATACTGCGAATATTTGTCGCGTTGATCAAAGCAAAACACAGTTCTACAGCTCTTCTGAAAAAGCAAAAAAAAAACGAGATAAAGTAATTTATAAATTCATATTCAAATTAAAACAACAATCTTTACAATACTTTTTAATTGTTATATCAGGATCTTTTAAACAGTCGACAATGGTCGTCCTATGCCGCTGCACTGCAGTGATATCAACATTTACAGTTTTTGCCAACGTGTTCAAAGAAACATATCTAAATATATTCATTTCAAAGACAAATTATTCAACATTTCAAATAATCACGTTTACATATAAAATAAATATAGTAAAATACAATAAAACTGTTTAGAGTTAAGCAATAAATAGTATATGTACAAAATTTTCAAATAACTAGCCTCACCTTATATTTTTATCCGGATTTAATAAAAATCGACCTAAAATATTAACTGCCAGTACTCTTAAACCACTTTCTGAACGAATATCCATTATGGTCAGCACAGTTTCGTATAAAATAGCATTTCCAACATTTTTACTATTTTCAGTATTTGTGGCGACCTTGAAGAAAATTACTTTTACAAAAGCGAAACGCGCATCACTTGAAACGAATTTGAATCATACTTGCGCCAATATATCATTCATTGTTTCACTGCAATCCATGTCATTTTTTCCCAATAAGCGCAAAAGTTTAATTAATTTTACCTGAGAGAAAATTTTATCATTGCGAACAATAATAAAGATAATAATTAAAATAGCAATATTCATTAGCATATTATAAACATGCGCATTCACCTGCAAAAATGGATCACTTATACCAGTTACATCATGTTCAGGAGAATAACCTGACATGAGAAGATTTTTCAAAATTCGAACCATATTTGGCACCAACTAAAAAAAAGAACTTACAATCATAAAATAAAAGGTAATAATAATAAAATACTTTTTTAAAATATACAAGCACATCAGGACTTCGTTCGCACATCTCTTGTATAAGGCAGATGCCGCTGATGAGCACCCCTAAATTTCAATGTTTGTCTTCAATTGTAATATTTAAAAAAAACAAATGGACAAATTTACCATGATTTTTTTCATTCAGAAGTGCGCGACTACTAGAAACAAACATCTCCAAAAGATCAGGCACTTTTTTTATTATTCGGAATGCGCAAAGAGCAGCCTACAATTACTTACAGTCACTTTCATTAAAATAAACACCAGTAAAATTTACATAAAAAAAAACAGAGTATTGTTTTTAAACGTTTACCTTCTTCCTTAAATAAGTGTTCGATGATTTGAGCAGGCGTTCAACTTCACCAGCTAAATCACGGCACATCTCCTGGGAGCATATGGAACTCAATGCGCTCAACGCCAAACCAGTCACAAACTGCGACTGAGAATTCAAATCACTAAACCAATTCACAATTCAATTTATTCAACTGTATGTATTTCAACATTATCACAAATTCAAAATTTCTTGAATAAATATTTAACTTTTGATAGTCAAACATAATGATTATATTTACATACACATGTCAAGAGTAGAGAAATTTACAATTTTTAAAATTCATTTATACCATTCAATAACCTTGCCATAAAAAGGAGAGATCATATTAAACGATAATAAAAGAAATATGAACAACTTACGATTTTAATGAATTTGTAATCAACAAATGCACGTCTGTTTTCTCATCCAATAAAAGCATTGCCCCTAAATAACCAACTCGCTTGTCTGTAAATCGACTTGAAGCAATCAATTTCAAACATTCAAGCTGCAAAACAAAAAAAATATGTTCAAATAATTTTGAATGTAAATATGCAGTTTTTTAAATTTCCACAATTTAACGGTTAAAAATGACAAAAAACTAAATAAAAAATTTCCTTATACTTCTCTTGCATACGGTGTAAATGAACTTCATTTCTTGCTAACAAAACAGCAAAATATTTTGCATAAAAATAAAGAAGCAATTTTTTAATTTCAATTTTCTAAATCGTTTGGAAATCAGCTATAAATTCATAACGTTTCTAATTTCTGAAAATTACAATAACCTGATGATCGACAATTTCAGAACCTGCTTTATAATGTCCAACAATTACACATTCCTATATTTACAGTAAAATTACAAAGTTGAAAGAAATTCATCAAATGAATATTTCATAAAAAGAAAACAGGTGTATATGTAGATTCGTTTAATTTAGAATAATTTCACAAACTGAAAAACCAAAAAAAACATTACTTGTCCAAAATGAGCTGCGTAGCCAAGCATATGGATATACAATAATTTAGCAACGTTTCGACATCGCCATACGCTGTCTTCTTCTCTGAATGTTTCCCGAATATTTGCACACTCCTTCTGAACAACAGTACGTTCTTCCGCCGCTGTTCTTGCAGCTCGAACCTAAATCAAGTGTTTACTTTTACAACACTATTAAATCACTAGCAACAATCAAAAATCAATATTATATTGTTCACGTAAAAAATATTCACCACTTATTAGTAAACTTTTATATATCATAACTTGTAAGCAACTTACTTTTTGTCATTTCTAAAAATTTAAACAACAAATATATTAAACAAAAAAAAGAAATTTACGTATATATAAATATGTTTGCTTTAACCTTGTTAAACCCTTCAAAAGCTGAACGAAATAATCCCATTTTTGACAAGCAAACATAACAAATAAATATTTGATCAAAATCAATCATGCCAACAAAAATATCTTTATAGAATAAAACGTGAAAAAAATCCATTAAATTTATATCCTTTAAAATAAACAATACAACAAAACATAACACAAAAAACATTGCAAAAACTAATTTAATTGCGGTCTGCAAAAATTAATACAAAAATGAGGCTGATACCTGCCGAATTAAATCACGCAAACGCATTGGAGTTCCCAAAGAGCGTCCCAACTTGATCTTCAGCTGATCTAACTTCTCCACAGTAGAATGCAAAGCGTTCATAGCTAAATACAATGCACATAAACAACAATTATTTCAAATAAATAATTCCACAAATTCCACAATAAAACAAAATTTTGATTATAAAGCTGTAGCACTATACAACAAATAATTATGGAAGATGAATGAAAAACATATGCAAAAAGAATGGAAAATATTTTGCCATCAAAAAGTGCTACTTAAGCATGACTTGTCAAATAATTTCTGAAAGTCGAAACTAAAATAAATTTGTCATGGGTAAATAAAAGTAAGAAAATGAAACGTACAAATTTACTCATTTACAATAAGTTTAAAATTCAGTTATCACTAAAATGTCCAACGTGCCATGAAATAAAATTACAGTAATAAAATCTGAAAAATAGTGAATGTTAAAATAGAAAAATTTAGCTCTGAAATGCAAACCATTCAATACTAGGTGGAAAAAAGAAAATGCACACAATTTGTGAATAATACTCCCAAAATTTTACTCACCCATTTTATTAGATGACCGAAAATGTTCACTGTTCTAAACAAACAAAGAAATACTAACACAATATGCTTTGGAGAAAAGGAAAACAGTTCTAAGAATAACAGGAAAAAAAAGTACCGCACCGAAGAGAATGCTCACATGTGGGTGTTACTGTATCATAAATAAAAATCACGTTCAAATAATGCAGTAACTTCCTTAGCTTACCAAATTGCTAATTTTAAAAAAAATAAATAATGATTTTGAAAATTATTAATGATATTTAATTATAAAAAGTATAAAAGTATGAAATTTATTAAAATCAGAAGCTGTAAAGATAAAAGTGCAAGAAATGTTATTAGTAGTGTGTTGCAAATAGTAGGCACTTATATATAAATAAATAAATATATATATATATATATATATTATTTTATATTCAAATATATTCAATATATATATATGTCAACATCACAAATTACTATATATTACTATATATATATATATATATATATATATATATATATATATATAATAATTTGTGATGTTGACAAAATACCAAGAAAACCTGTGGCAAATTAAACTTTATAATGAAACATATTTTCTTTTTTAATCAATATCAATGAAATTGTTTCATCATTGCTTGGATTAACTGAGGATAAAAACATTTTTCTTAATGCAACAATTTTTTTTAATGGAAATCAAAAAAATCTCTAAGTTAACTGTATTCAACCTTTCAACTGAAATTTAATTTTTGGCATAATTTTGGTGAATGTCAGTTAACTTTAGCAGCAAATGGAAATTTGTCACTAATTTAAAATGATAAGTTTGCTTTTCTTGGCAAATTGCCAAGAAATTTTTGAAAAGATACCAAATGAAGTACTAAAATTGAATAGCGATAAATTTATTTACATTATTAAATTGTTTGACAGTATGCATTAATAATGTGAGTTATTTAAATTGAATTAATGATGTTGCCAATAGAGAATATTCATTTGTTTTGAAGTGATTTTGCGTAATATGATTTACTTTTGAGCTGAGAAATTTTTTTCACTTGAATTGAATTAAATTGGATTATAATAAAAGTGACGGAATTTGTTGAACACGTTGATGAATTGCTCTTCTGACAAGATTAAGTGAAGAAGTGTTGGTGATTAAGGTGAACGTCCAACGCTGCCGTTGGCAAGCGTGAAAAGCTGTTAAACACTTTTTCAATGTCATTTATTGAGTTTCCATTTCTTTGATTAAAGACCAAAGCAACTTTATTAATCAAAACGGAACTTGGTACAAGATATAATAATTATACGTTGAATATTGTTGTTGTGTGCTGTTGGATGCTAGTGTTATAATTGATAAGATAATGAAGCAGAAAATGGTAATAAATTTTACAATTTGTTTCTGTATAGATGGTGTTCATTTTTTGTTTAATGTAAAATTAAAAACAGAATAAAAATTTCAATAATGGTGTTTAATTTGAATGATAAGCATTGCACAGGTGCATGGCAGTTCATTAAGGACGAATTATTTCTGAACATTCTTGTCAAGTCAACCAGATGGCAGTGCAAATCACTATCGTGTGATGGCGTTAGACTTGATGCCAACGTTTCAGCTAACGACTGCTTTATTTACTTGCATAAGTCTGTCTGTCGTCATTGGTCAGCCCAAACATCGCATACAAACTTTAAATTAAACTACCTTTTATTTTTCCGTTCCATTGAAGGAACTTTGCTTGAAATTTGAAACAAATTTTCACAAATTTACTATTCTTTCTCTTCTTTTTTTCAGTTATGTCATCAATTTGCATATCATCAAAAATGCATACAGTTTTGCTGAATAAGAAATGAGTCCAATTGTTTCGCTGTATTTTCCATTTTTGTTGCTTCTTTCGACACATCTATGTGATTGTGTAGATTTTTCCGATTCTCACGACTATGTTCAATTTTCTACTGAAAAATACGGTAATGTTATAATTTTTTTCTTTAAACAAAAAGTGAAACTCTAAATAGGATGAATATAAAACAAAAAAGGTATTATATTTCATGAAGTTTATTATTTTAGGAAAGTTTAAGAATATCTGCAATTAGGATTAATGGAAAACAGTACAACTGTTGTTACTATTTTAATCAACGAAATCAAAATTGTATTTGTTAAAAATAGCAAAAAATGTAAAAATATACATGTAAGCAGAAAATTTTGAAAGAAATTTATATTTAGTGTGGAATGTTTATAGGATTTTGAAAAGTTCAAATCATCAAATAATAAAGAATTCTCTTTGAAGAATATCAATCAAATTTGTTAGAGTGTAAACAAGACAATCGTAATTTTTATTCAAATTTTGGTATTAAAAGGAATATATAATTATACATTTGATAAATGCTAATTTGCTCAAATAATGCACAACTGTATGATATAATTGGTGTTGTATACTTGGTGGAGAAGGAAGAGGAGGAGGGTTGTGGTTTTCAATGATTCAACAGAGAACTTTGAGAATTAATATTAGTAATGTTCTGAAATTTCAGTTTTTTCTGGAAAAATTTTCTAAAATGGCCCAGCTATTCAGAGCAGAAGTCTCCAATTTCAAAATTCAAAGACAAGCATTGTGGTTTCCTGCTTGTCGATTTTTGAGAGTTATAGCAAAAGTTGACATTTTTCAAACAGTTGGAAAAGATCATCTAAGGTTTCTTGGTTTTCTTTTTTAATAAATGTTAATTTACCAACGTGCATGTCACCGCCTTGCACACACCGGTTGGTAGTTTGGAATGCTCTGAATAAAAAATTCACAACGCTATAGTTGTCAATCAATGCTTTGAGAAAATGGAAAGTTCTGCTTTGATATATGATCCGTTTTCATGGAACAGCTGTTCGTGATTTGCGGTTTCTGTGACCGATGTCCATTACTATAAGAATTTGTTACAAATAAAATTTAAAATAATAAATATTGAAACTTGTTGAAAGTTTAAACTGAATTTCCTAAAGAATTTCAGGTGTAAAAATTTATCCCCGTTTTAAATGAGTAAATTGAATGAACAATTAATTCGTTGAATATTATTGAATTTACACTTGGAATTTTATTTTGTTTTTATTATTTAATTGTTTATTATGAAAATTTTAATTGTAATTCTTTTTTGTTTGAGTTGAATAATAATAATAATAATAATAATATTATTATTATTATAGTTCTGTAATTTTTGTTAAATAATGACAGTAAATAATGAAAATAAAGTTCCACAGAAATGGTTATTCAACGATGACTTGTTAAATCAACGTTAGTAGTTGAAAATGATTTAAAAAGGGAAGATTTGATATTTTCAGAGATTTTTCAATGCATTTATTAAATGGAATTATCAAATTGTCCGATTTCACTGATGCCTTATTTAAAGTTAACATTGAGGCAAGCAAATGTAAGATGATGGAACGCTAGGAAAAAGAATAATAATGATAGTAATAATAATAACCAAAGAGAAAGATGTGAATTTTTCGAAGAAGAATTTTTTCCATTTTGTTGTTAACAGCTTGTTTGTTGAGCCAGCAGCTTCAAGCAACTAGTGAATGAACTATTTATTTATTGGCTTTGAAGGTTAAATTTTTATTGCTAAAATTAAAATAATAACACAATTTTTAATGCATTAAAGTCAGGTGAAAACACGGATGCCGTTGTCAATATTTTCTTCAACGCTTTGCATTGTTTACGTCAGCAGTGCTGTTAGTTATTTCATTCGTACACGCCATCAAAACGACAACAGCCGCGTAGATGATAAGAATTTCATGAATTGAACATTTTGAAACTGAAATTTGTTATTACTGATAAAAATATTTTAATATTTGTTTTCTTATTTTTTATTTCAGTTTTTAAGTTTATAATATTTTGCGTTGTAAGTGTAATAAAGTTTAAGTTTGAAAATAAGTTAATAAGCACTTCAGAAAAGTATTTTGAAGTAAACAACAATCAGCTTTGAGAGCATTGTTATTACAAGATGAATAATAAACTTTAAAATTTTCTTTTACAAAATATTAAAAATTAAAAAAAAAGAATTGTATCAACATAACAACAACTACAACTGCTATTGATAATAATTATAATAATAAGCAGAATGGTCGTTTCTTTTTTGTTCAAAAATCATATAGAATGTGAAAATCTTAAGTAACCCTATGATTTATTAGTTACTTTGTATTATTATTATTATTATTATTATTGAATGGCGATTGAATGAACGCATGCTTTGCAATGCATTGCATGCTAATCATCAATAAAATTGTGAAAATGTTTGAAAGGCGGCTAATTTGCGTAGAACGTTGTTTCAATTGATTATATCAGTTGGATTAAAATTGCATCTTTTGTTCATATTATTATATTCAGGATTCAATTACAAAAGTTTGCGAATAAGAGAGAAAAGTTTCTGTGAAGAGGAGAAAATGGTACTGAAATGTCCACCGCATACGCAAATATCCCTGGACAAAGTATTTTTTGGTCATTCGAGTGAAACATTTCAAATATGCCGTCATTTATTGAATAAAACGCCTAAACAGGAGGACACTTTTTCTCAGCTTCAACAGCAAAGCAGAAGAAGTAAAAGAAAATTTGAAAACAAATTAAACCCTGCCGTTATTTCGAAATATTGTTTAGCTGTTGATGCTTATTCAGTGAGTTTTGTTCAATGAAAATTATATTATTTATTTAAATGTACAACACCAACAACAACAACAAGAACTGTAGTTATTATATGAATTATTTTTTCTTCTTTTAACAGCAATTGGTTGAAATTTGCCAAAACAAGCGTCGATGTTTGATCAAGCAAAGTTCATATTTTCATAATCTGAGCAACTGTACACGAGATGTAACGAAACATTTGCACGTCGCTTATCGTTGCAGACCGAGTAAGTCGGCTTTTATTTATATTTATTCATTTATACTTAGTTAAAGTTTATTTTTATTTATTTCATATATATAATAATTTCAAATAGGCCAGTTTAACGGTGAATTTTACTGCGAGAATGAAGAAATGAAAATTACCTGTCAACAGAAACATCGTATTGCTGTTTACGCAGCAGTTTATGGAAGTGTTCCGCCGCACGGATCCGGAAATTGTCAGAAAACGGCACGAGATATTTATTTTGGTATGTGGATTATGTTGTATGTAGTTAACAAAGGAAAGGACAACATCCTATTCTCCAAGTGTGATATTTATTTATTTGTATAATACTACAGAATTTAAAATTTAAAGCATAAACAATAGAAACAATCTTTGAAAAAGTTTATTGAGAGTTATCTGCAGTCAAGTAACGGAATAAGGCATTGTATTTTTTATTACAGTATATTACGTAACGTTTACAATTTGCAGAAGCACGTTGATTGAGCAAAATGGCAAATGTGTATGCTTCAAAATGAATTTAAATGTGTAAAACAATTAAATACTTCTGAGTTAAAAACAAATATATGAATGTACATTTCGTGCAGAAACTTAGTGTAATTATTTATTTCTGTTTTTTAAAATAATATTTAATTCAGGTAATTTTAGAGCTGCTTTAGCAGAAGTGAAAGATCAATTTGACAAAATTGTAAGATTTTTTTCAAATAACTACAGTACCTGATGAGTAAGTAGTATTACAGTAAGTCACAGTATGTTTGGGATTAATGCGGGATGACTTTTGCTGAATTGCAGTAGTTTATTTATATTATATTCATTTACTTTTTAATATAGGTTTTAAAATGTATTACTGACTGAATATTTTAATTTATTTCATTAAAATGATGTAACTTGTTTTTTTTTGAATTCTATACTAAAAAATAAGGTTGTTGAATTTGAAATTTTAGATTGCTCAACAGATGTATTGCCAATTGTAGCCGAACAGTGTCATGCTAAAAAAGAATGTCAACTGACGGTAAAACGTTCGTTGTTTCTTTCAAGATTGCATATTCCAGTTTGTCCGGAAACTTTAAATCGACAACTTGTGGTCACTTTTATTTGTGGTCAGCAGTTTTCATTTATTTTACGTTTTGTAATTTTTTTGCATGTTACTTTGCTCGATTTTTCAGTTGATGAAATTGTCTTTACTGACGCTACGCTGGAAGCTGCAAATGGGATTGCCGTAGGTATGAACGAATATGTGAAAGACGATGATCATCAGCTTTCCGTAGTGAAAGGTTTATCACCGATGAATGATGAACAACAGGAAATTTCACAGCCATCAACTGGTATGTTCTGTTTTGTAGAGAATAAATAACACAAAATGAGAATAAATTAGCGATTTCTTTGTTATTGTTGTTGCTTGTTGTTGAATAAATTGAATGAACTAAAATGAAATTTTAGAAAATGGCAGTTTGTTATCAAATTCTCTGGTCAAACTTGACCAAAATTGGTACAGCAAAACCTTTACACCTACTGTGTTCTCTTCACTGACAGAAAGCAGTTCTGCGGTGATCACTGATAACAACAATTTTACGGCAACAACAATATCTACTCTGTCTCCTTCCACACCAAATTTGCTCGGCTTGTGGAAATGTTTCCAAATGATTTGGATATATGTAATTAGTAAGTTTATTATTACTGTTATTATTATTATTATTATTATTATTATTATTAGTACTAGTAGTAGTAGTAAGTAGTTTTTGTTTCTTCTGCAAAATGTAACACTTAATATTATTAATAAATTAATATAGTGCTTGTTTTTGACAGATCGTAAAAAGCAAACGGCCACACTTCTATTGGCCGCATGTGGTTTCGGTATACTTGTTGTTGTGGTAGTGACAGTGTGCTCCTATTTATGCGATCGTCGTAAAAATGCTAAAAAATCAGCTTCGGCAATACAAGCGCCTCCTCTGAACGGTCCAGGCACTAGCCATTTCCACAGATCAGGTTCGTTTTATTCTTCTGTTCTCATTCTTTGTTGATTGCTTCTGTTATTTGTCAAAACTTTTCTATACCAGCGTTTTTTATGTTTGAATAGTTGGCGACGACGATGAAGATGATCATCATCCTGCTGATTTGCTTTTTCAACATTATATCAGTTCCGGTCGATCAAGTGCAGTGCCTTTCGTCCATTTCGCTGATGATGACAATAAATCGATGCCAGCAGTGATGAAATCTCTGTACTGAAGTCGTATGCTATAAGGAAGAAGTTTTTTTTTGCATTCTGCTAACCAGAAGATAAAGAAGCATAAATACACACACACACGTGCAAACATTCCGCTGCATCTCAAACGTTATGCAAATTAAAAGTACAAAAAACACCCCACCAAAACCATGATGAATGTCATTTTTCAATGTTACACAAGTAAAAAGTTTATATTTCAAAATTTAATGTGTTGTTCATTAAAAAATATATATACAAAATAGGCAAAACATTCTTCTCTGTAATATTATATATATATATATATATATATATATATATATATATATATATACATAACAGATGAACAAATAAAAATAACAGTCCAAAAGAAAAATAGAATAAAGGGCGAGTTTGAAAAAATGGAACATTTTAACAAAGTAATTGATATCATAAAATGAAGAAAACAATTTGTTGAAAAAATATAACGTTGCTGATGTTTAAAAAACATGAAAAAAAACAACGTACGGTAAAGACGCATGCTTTGATGTCGCAAGAAAAAAATGACAAAAGAAGAAAATCAATAGATAAATAAATTTATTCATATACATACATATGTATATATATATATATATATGAATAAATATTTGTTTATCTATCTATCTATCTATCTATAGATATATATATATATCTATATATATATAAAGGTAGAAATCGGCAAAACAAAAAAATGATTAGGAAGAGAGATCCGCCACTTTTAGCGGATGTCGGTCAATGTAAAACATTAGCACCAGTATTAGTATTAATAGTAGTTGTAGTAGCAGGAGTAGCAGTAGTAGTAATAGTAGTAGTAGGAGTAGAAGAAATAGATTTTGTAGTAGTGGTAGTAGTAGTAGTAGTAGTAGTAGTAGTAGTAGTAGTAGTAGTAGTAGTAGTAGTAGCAGTAGGGGCAGCAATTACACTACCAAAAGTAGGATTGAAGTCAGAAGTAGGTGTAGCAACAGAATTAGCAGCAACAGTGGTGATGGTATTAGCATCAGTAGCAACAGCAGCAATAGAATCAGCAATAGTAGCAGTATCAGCAGCAGCAGGATTAGTAGTAGCAAGATTAGTCGAAAGTATGACTTCGTTGCTATTACCGCACCCACGATTGCTACTAGCAAGAACCTTCTCCTCATCGTAAGTAACACTGTGCAATTCGTACAAAACATCGGCAATTGTGCTGGCAACTCGTGAGTCCATCAACGATGACATGGTAAAATGCAACAAACGAATATGGTGTTTAGCAAATCTTGCTCGACACGCTGGAATTCTTGCCATAAATAACAACGTCGTCGCAGCACGACGCAACATTCCAACACTTGTACCCATCAATTCTGGATTTTCTCTCAACGCCGGCATTCCATGCATAGAGACCACCTTTAAAAAAGAATATGCATATAAATAAATAATTTAAAAAAATATTTCATTTCTACTTGATGCATATTGCAATCAGCTTGATCAAGAAAAGACACCAAATATTGAACGGCCGGCGTCTGGTTGGCGGCCACAACGCATGCAACTGGATTTGCAAGACAAAAAGCATGCATCAGTGCGACGGCAAATTCTCGCATCATCACTTCTTCAATGATGCTCAAATGACTGGCTAACAGTTTTAGCAAAAGTTCAATCCGCGACCACGGAGGTGTAGCTAGCATCAAGTCAACGTTCTTGTCGACGACGGACATCTTGCAAAGCACCTCTAGAGCGTACCGATTTGGCGGCACGAACGCCATTCCAGACAGCGGATCCAACGCCATCGACGATCGACCCGTAGCCCAGTTGAGCAGAGCGTCCAACAGTCGACCGACTACAACGCATTCTTGAGTGTCTAGCTCCAACTGTGGACTCAAGTTGCACAAAATAACAAAAGCGTCATCTACTAAACGTTTGAGACCATCTAGAAACGAATTCCACTGCAAACACTTTCCACCTTCGTACATCGCCTCAGAATCTTCTGCAATATTTTCGTCCGGGGTCAGACGTCGGAACGACAATGGCTTGAAAATCTCTTCAAACAAATCCAGATTGATCAACGAAGCCAAACCAGCGACAAGCGTTCCGCACTTTGCCATCCGATGCTCGTTGCCCGGTATATAAGACAGACCGGTCAAAGCGTTCGACGCGCTCAAACAACGATCCAATGCATTACGTTGACGATCAGACGATATTTCAAACGGACACCAAGCTGGCAAAGAAAACAACGACGCTGTATTGAGTGTGAACTTTGTCTTGCAAAAACATCTGCTGTTATTGCTTGCTGTTGACTTGGTTTGGTGTTGATGTTCGTATTGCTGTTGTTGCGACTGCTGTTGCAGCATGTCGCCCTCGACATCCGTTGTCTCCTGCTGTTCTCCTGCTTGTCCACTTGTGGCCATTCGTTTAGCTAACCCGTTCGACTGGCCACTGGCAACGCCGCTTCCTCGGCCACCACCGTTGGTCACAACAGCTGATGACGAAGGTCTTTTCCGTCTCGTTCTACCGTTGCTGCTGCCGCTGCCGCCGCGGCTTTGTTTCACCACCGTTGTTGTTGTTGTTGATGATGATGATGATGCTGTTGTTCCTTGCTGCTGCTTTTTTTCGTCTCCATCGTCCACTTTTTCCGTTTCAATTAACATTTTCTTCTTCAACTTCATCTTCTTCTTCACCGATCTGGACGTCTCACATATGCAGTTGCAAAATTTCAGATCAATGTCTTCCAAACCAGCATCTTCAGACCTAGGCAACGCTCTACCCATTGCAGTCATTCGATCGGCCGTTCTTGTCATTGTTTCACGACTATCATCACTATGACCAGCACCACGACCACGACCACGACCACGACCACGACCACGACCATCACCGCCACCATCATCACCAGCACCTCTAAGTAACAGTTCTGCATGCACTCTTGGCTCGTCGTCGTCATCTTCATACCATCTGCGTTTCCACCTACTCTTAATAGTATTGTTCATCAGCACTGCTTTCTCCACACTACCGAGTGATAAATGCTCAGAAAAGAAACTCGGCAAATGTATGCCCATTTCAGAAGCCAGCTCTAAAAGACTCTGCTTCCACACTTCGACAAGTGCATCCAAAAACCCAGGCAATGAATTCAAATTAAAATACGGCGCACTGCTGTCATCGTACAACAGGACGTTCAAGACGTTCAATCCCCAGGTGACCTCGAACAACAGACCTGATTTGAATACCATCACCAGTCGCCACGGATCAATTGGTCCTATAAATAAATTAAATCAAATTCACCTTAAAAACAAATAAACAAACAGAAATGGTCATTGTTATTCAGAACTGCTTGAAATAAGGTATCAAACTTTGCCCATGACGTTTTGTTTTGTTATCCATTCTGTGTACATACCAATATCTTTGGCGGTGAACTTTTTACGCCGTCTTGACATAACTTGAGTTGCTTCGATGCATTCCGGAGGAAAAACAACACCTTGGTGCTGGTGTTGATGCTGCTGTTGCTTTTCACGACGCTGCGACGTGACAGTGCTCTGGAAAATAATTTAAATCATTTCACAACAAAGACAACTGTAGATCAAAAAACTGCCAACTCACCTTCATACCCATTGCTGAGATGGCATCTTTCGTCACTACTGGACCCGAATTTGTACCGGATGCGTGTGGCTGCATCTGAGAGCTACTTTTACTAGATCGCTGCGGACTAGCACTAAATTAATAATAATAATAATAATAATAATAATAATAATAATAATAATAATAATAATAATAATAATAATAATTGTAAAGTATAAAAATGTGTCAAAATAACAACTTTCTTCCAATTTACCTGGGTGCAGTCTCGCGTAAAGAGAGACCCGGAATTATACCGGAAACAGGCTGTTGCAAAGAGGGTGCCGGCATGCGGCTAGCGGTTGCGTGCAATTGCATCCATGGTTGACTGGCAAGAACATTACCACCAACAGCAGCAGATCGCATCATTGGCTGCGGTTGTTGTTGCTCTAAAACAAACCGATTAATTAAAAATTCACATCACTGATAAATACAAACCTTGTGTCGCATAAGCAGCCGGAATTTGCATGTTGCCAGGCTGTTGAGACCCGACCGGAGTTGGTGGCATGCCACTTGCTGGTGGAGGACAATCGTTCGCCCCGTTATTATTATTATTATTATTATTATTATTATTATTATTATTATTATTATTATTATTATTATTACTGTTGTTGTTGCTGTCGTTGTCGTCGCTGTTGTTGCTATTATTAATGTTATTATTGCTACCACTGTTATCACCATTGTTGTATGCTGGATAGGCCGAAATGTGTGTACTTTTGAGAGCAGGTGATGATTGGTAGGTAGCAACATGCGAAGCAGAGTCCTCCGCAACAAATGATCCAGTGGTGGCGTTACCGGTGCTTGGTCTCAGAGGTGCCACCTGAGAAACACTGAAGCCGCTACTATCGGCAGAAACTGGTTGCCCAGCAGCATTGTATGGTTTCATGCTTGCATAGGCTGCTCCAACAGTGCAATTCGCACTGCTGCCTAACGGTAACCGCGGTGGGTACAATGGACGTTCTGGTCCGTATCCAGAAAACTGACGACCAACAAACGGAGGCGGTACACCGCCACATTGAAAATAAGTGCCCGCCATAGCTGTCGGTTGACTTGGCTGCCCTTGTTGCGGTTGTGATTGCTGATGAGGATGATGATGCGTTTGTTGTTGTTGTTGCTGTTGCTGTTGTTGCTGCTGTTGTTGTTGTTGTTGTTGTTGTTGTTGTTGTTGCTGTTGTTGTTGCTGTTGTTGTTGTTGTTGCTGTTGTTGTTGTTGTTGCTGTTGTTGTTGTTGTTGCTGTTGTTGTTGTTGCTGCTGCTGTTGAACCCGATCGTCAAAAGGATCCCTGGCTATCATTTCGCTGTTCATTCCCCCTCCTGTGTTAACCTGAAGATGCTGCAAATGGGATGACTGTAACTGTTGCTGCTGGGCCGGAGGTGGTGCCATTGATGTTGAATTCATCTTCACACCATGCTGCTGCTGCGGTGGCGCCGGCGGTGGTTGCTGCTGCTGCGGACCCGCTTGATGAACAGGAAAAGCACCGGGCTGACTGGCAAACTGCCCTGCAGAGCCAGTAACCTGCTCGTACGGCTTCGTAAACGAACCATCGCTTGGCGCCTGCCCATAGTTACTATTATTACTGCTACTAACACTACTACTACAATCTGAAGTGTATGCTATAAAAAAAATACGAATACATAAAAAAGTTTTTCTATATCAAACTGCATTACCTGTTCCACTAACGTTAGCTGACTTATTTTTGTTTTTCTTCTTCGATTCTAATGAGGCGAGAATTGGTTGCGGATCAACTCCCCCGAGGTCGTAAACGCATTCAAATGGAAACAAAAAACGTGAATACTGCTTTTTCAGCTGTCCCGAGGCACTGTTAGAAACACCAATGTTAAATATCACGCACAGATCTCTCCAATATTTCTTCTTCGTCACCTAAAAATTAAAAAGATGAACATAATTTTCCATCAAAATTTGTCACACGCACAATCAATCATTTTATTTATATGCACACATGGCGATAAATAATACAAAATTATTAATAAATCAAAAATAAAAATAACAAACAAACCTCCTCAAACCCGCCTCTTGCTTTTACAGCCATGTATAATTTGTGGAGATCAACTGTCTGCTTGGATACGGTCGGATGAGATGTAATTGGATGACCGTATGAATCGCTGAATTGAATCAGCCGTTCGAAAAATGATTTTCGCTCAGCCCATTCTTCGCCTGTTGAATTGGTTAAACTTGGATCGCCCAAAAGTCGTGCAACCATGCTCGCTTGGCCCTCTTTGACAGCACCAACACCGCCAACCCCGCTGCTATTAGCATTGCAGTTACCCGAATTCGGACCAAGCATCGTCGAACAGCCAACCTGCTGCTGCTGCTGCTGGTTAGATGATCCCGGAGGTCCCATGCTGATGTGAGATGATGACTGGGCACGCTAAAAAACAAAAAAAAAGAAATAAACCATAAACTGTAAAAACAAAGGATAAAAGTATATACACATATACATAAATACACAGATATATATAATAAAGAAGAAAACAATAATACAAAAAACATACATGCACAGCTGGTGATAACGGTGTTCGTGGCCATGAAGGTGAACTTAAACTTGACTCAATGTCGTCATGAACAGAAGACGTACCTCCAGGACTTGTCGGTGCCGGCGTAGGAGGATGACTTTCCTGTAAATATTCCAAATTTATGAAAAAAATAAAAAAAACAACAGTAAAACAAGACAAAAAATAATAAAAGTAAAAATACCTTTGCTCCACAAGTAGATCTGGCCCGACTACTTCCGCTAGAATTGGACATGCGCTGCCGTTCAATCGAAGACGGAGTACCCCGACCGTTTCCTGAAGTGTTAAAGTTAAAAAATGTCAATCAATTCCCCGCATCCAATCCCAGACCCATACGAGAATTATCCTTAGTGCAACCATCGAAAGTTTCGGTCAAAGCAGGACTCGGAGACTGTTTGATCATCTCTCCACCCACACCCGGTCCGTTGACGGTGTACATGCCACGTTGCTGTGGTGATTCCAAGTGATAACGTGCACCCATATATTGACCATGCGGAGGCGGGACAATTGTTTCGCCAATTGTCGACGGTCCATTCACATAAGGGCTAAAAACTACAGATCCACCAGGTGGTGGGGCACCACCTGCTCCATGATGAGGCATTCTGTTCATCGATGTAGCCGAAAACGCGCTTCCCATTACTTGCGAACCATTAGGATGCGGCGCACATACGTACGTACCCGTTGACTGATTTGTCTGGCCATACATATTATGCTGATATTGCATACAATATAAGTTCGGGTCTAAAAGTAACATAAATTACAAAAAGAAAATAAAATTGCAAGTATTGTAAATATGCACAGCATTATGTTTAAAAAAACTTTCTGAATTGCAAATATATTCTCAATCTAAAATCCATTCCTTATTACAATCTTCAGGTATGACTCTTAAAAAACCTGTATCTGTATATCACCGGAAATAATAAAGAGATTAGTTCTATTAAGCTGAAATTGAATTATGTCTTATTTTCATCTTTGGCAAAAATAACAAAACGCATGCAACTGATAAAAGCTTCATTAGAAAAATTTCTAACTTAAGTCGGAAAAAACACAAAGTGAAAAAGTGATGAACAAGAAAAAACTCGAGTACTTGTATTATTTATAATAAACAATTTGATGAAATAATATAACGCGATTTTTCACATACTCACCCTGGCAAATAGTTTACCAATAAAAACAGAAATTCCTCCATTCAACTCATTATGATAAAAAAAATTATGAATGAATGTCACATTAAAAAATGGGAGGATAAGCAATCAATTTCATAAAGATGTATATATCTTTGCACACGTGATCACTTGTGACGTAGTTAAAGTTGTCAATAGGCCTAAATAATCTATCTACAAAATAACTTGATGAAACAGAAGCAAAGAAAATTAATTTATTCACGATCATCTTGCATTTGGCGCGCAAACAAAAGAAACAACAATGACAATAACGATTTATCAATTTCATCAATTCACCTATCCTCCATCTTTATCATGCACACACACACACACGCACACACACACACAGCGCTATTTATTGTTTCTCAAAATTATTCTACTCACTTGCTTCTTCAAAACTATATATATACAGTGGAACTCGGTTATAACGATGGGCTTGGGGAACAGAGATTTCGATCGTTGTGGCCGATTATCGTTATCATATACTTAGTTTATTGATAGATTTATGGTTAAGTTTATTTCTATCGCAATAGCCGGGACATCGTTATAACCGAGTTCCACTGTATATATTAGTAACACTTAAATAGAAAATGAAAAAGGAAAAACTTCATACTGTTGAACAAAACTATTACTGCCTGCTTTAATATGCTGATAAAGTTATGATGATAGTATTCATTTGATGGCATGTTCAAGTGAAAATTACAGCAATTTCTTCTATTCTGGTTCAAGTTGTTCCAGCAAAACAACAATTGTAGGTTAAACAGTGAATGACGTAGAAAAGGAAGAGATACACAGTTTGTTCAAGGTGTGACGTGAAGAAAATTAAATTTGTCAACAAATTTTATTTAAAAAAAAGATAAATCAAATGTTGCAAATTTATAAATAGTAAATATTCCTTTTTTGAATAAAAAATAAAGTATATTCTAAAATGTAAAACAAGAAATAAGCAAACTGTACAAAACTGCCAAATTCACCAATCAAATATTTAATAAGAATGATAAACTTGTAATGAATAAACGTGAAGAATTAATGCATTTATTTCTCTTTGTCGTTATCGACATGACAAGAAATATCCATCTCTGCTTGTGAGAATACATTCAAATCGTTTTATCAGTATTAATCGCTCCTCGGATGGGCGAAAACAAATTATTAATATATCATACAAGAAAGTGGAAAGATTTGCTGGAGCCTATGCATCGGTGCGTCACTCAACGCTGATAAGCAAACTATACCAGCGAAATAAAAACGTTGTATACCACACGTGTGCATAAGTTATATTGCACAACAATATAACATCACACTTGATATTTTTTAAATATAAAAAAATAAACAGAAAAAAAACGAATCACGTTGCAAGACATGCGATACATGAACAACATTAGATTTCAGTGTTCAGTTTCCATAACTTGTTAGAAAACTTTTCGCAAAACAATAAATAAAAAATATGAAAATATTACGACTTAATTTATAATAATAAAAAATATGATTATTTTACTTTTAGTAGTAACAGTGAATAAAAGAAATTTCAACTGTAAAAGGAAATAAAAGAATTGCTTACCTGAACCTGATGCCGCCGGTGGGTTCGGTGATTGCCGCATCATGTTCCCACCAGGACTAGAAGGTGGCATACTTGACGAAATAAGACCACCTTGCTGTTGCGGCTGTTGTTGCTGCTGCTGGAGATAAGCAGTGGGAGACGCCCTGGCTTCCTGTCTGAGAGCAGCAATGGACGGATGCCTTGGCATATTGCCCATCAACTGCTGCTCCTGAAACATCTGCATCTGTGGAGGTGGAGGCAGTGTTCCTTGACCAGCTGGCGGCACGTTTCTTCCATATACTGGCATGCCGTTGAGCATACGATCCTGAGAAATTTATAAATTATAAAAACATTTCTCTTCTTTTGAAATACAAATAAAGAAAAATAATATATGATTTAAAATTAAAAAACACCTCAACTTTAAGTGCAAATACACAAAATCTGCAAAAAAAGAACTCTAAACGCCACTTGTGAATATTTCCAATTCAATCCAAAATTCAAATCATGTCAACATATCAATATCTTCCAAATGCAGTTTAACTTTTTATTCAGGTTTCGATATCTGATAATTCATAAATGTGGTAGTTACATAAACACACCACCTTCTATAAACAACTAATCATAACATGAACAATATTGGAAAATTCTGTAAAACAACACATATTGACTGTATATTTCATTCAACACATATTACAACTATATTATATAACTGAAACTGTAAATGCGAATAACTGTCTTCATCACCGAAAAACAATCCTTGATCTAATAATAAATTGCTGTTAGTGTATAACATTTTCCATGTAAAAGTAAAGCAGAATTTTTTGTTTCACAGAAATAAAAAATGCTACTCATTTTCTCAACAGAAAAACACTTGGCATAGTGCACATTAATTAAAAGCATTAACGTATATATATATATATATATATATATATATATATATCATATATATATATCATATATATATATATACAAAGATCGTCAATATGAGAAACAAATTTTGCAATAACCAGATGGCAAAACTCCAAAACACAAAATAAACAGCTTCAGTAAAATAAAAAAAACAGAAAATAAATTTGCATACATGCATAGATGAGACGTAAAGTAAATGTGAAGAAAATGATGACTGGTTTCGATGAAACGTAAGAATATGTGTGATTTGAAAGTTACAAAATTTATTACACGGCTGCCTGCCCCGCCTAATGTTCAACTGATGTCGACCATATTTATGAATCAAAGTTTGATTATCATCACTAAAAGCATACATACAGTTCCAATCTCTGAAATGCATGCAACTACGAACAACAGTTTCACATGTGAAATGGATGCTTCTACTCTTCACTCAATGAAATATACAAAAAATGAGAATGAAAAGCGAAATGAAAAATACAAAAGGAAATATTACACCGATGAGTAGAATGAATAAAATTACACCAAACAAAATATGTATCAGTTTACCAGAATAATAAACTGTGCTTGTACGAAGTGAAACGTCAGACAAGTTCACAAAATTAGCGTGATAAAAGAGAGTGATTATAATGGATGTCGTTGTCAATAACATGTTAAACAGAGAAAGTGAAACATCACTTCCGTAAATCGCAGTTTACACAATGAAAATGGCATGTTACCAAGCAGTAAAAAAGAAAACAAACAAACAGACAGGCATGATCGATGACGTTTATAATAAACATCAGCAATGATCAAACTTTTAAATACACTGTCAAGCATTAATGTTGGTTAAAAATTGCAAATGATAATTATTCATTCATATTACCAGCATCTGATTGAAGTTTGGAAAGATGTTACGCATGATTTGGTCAATGTTTTGCTTTTTGAATTAGATCAACAATAAACACAACAAATTTGTTCACAAAAGAAATAATACATGTCCATAATAAAAGAACTATAAGCAAGCAGAAATCACACTTTCCATCAGTAATCAGTGTTCATCAAACAATGCTGCTTGTATATTATATAACAATTTCTAAACACAACTAATTAACTAGTGGAGCAAATTTTGAAGCGTTAAACAGTACAAGCATGCATAAGCACAGTGCAGAACAACTGTATTCATTTGGATATGAGACAAAGAAAAATAATAAAAATTAACAATTAAAAAATAGAAGTAGTTGTAGTAGAAAAGATGAAATGAGATCATTCATATTATTACCTCACGCATGTACGTATTATTGATGCAAAATGTGAAAATTATTATTGAAAGCAAAAAAAAGAAAAAAGAATAAGAAAAGCCGGATGACTGACTGCTATCATTTATATATAACGTTTGAGTGATTATAACGGAAATTTCAATGAATCATACACACACACACACACACACACACACACACACACACACACACACACACACACACAGCAAAGCATTTTCCCTGCTTTTATTTATTTTTACACGTTCAAGCTCAGCTCGGCTGTTCACAACATTTGTTCTATCAGTGACGATCGATTGTGTTACATACAAACGTTTGATACGCTTCTATTCGACCCCAGGGATAGGAGAAAGCAGACATGTTTCACCGAAAGGCCATTTTGTCAAATCAATGCCCAAAAACCTACTTTCTTCGACGGTAATGGCGTGTGTGTAACAATGAAAGTCAAAAAAATTGAACAGGCGGCAAAATTGAAATTTCGATTTACCACAAACAGTGAAACAACACGCATGTGCTATATTTCTCGTTTTCAATTGTAAAAAAATTAATTTTTTAATATTAAATTTCAAAGAAAAACACACACACACACAGTGCTTTTATTGTCAGTATAATATCAATCAATTAGAATAAGAAGACTTTTTTCTTTTAAAATGAAAATTAATCAAACGACACTGTTGTCGTTTCAGTGATGTTGTTTAACAATAAATATAATATTTCTTTGAATGTTGAAATTTAAAAAAAAATTATTGTTGCACTAGATGAACAAAAATCACTACTGTTGTATCAATTAGTCAGTGCAAAAATCTGTATTTTTTAATACAAAGTTTTGAAATAGGAAACGAAGCTTTGCGAAGCATGTTTGCCTAGTGGAACTAGTGACGACGACAATGACAATGACGACAACGATGAGCTGAATTTAGTGAAAAATTGATCACACACATGTATATACATACACACGCACACACACTACGAGCGCAGGCGCGAGCGAGTGCAGGAAGCTACATAGCTGATTCACAGTGACATGCTGCGTGAGTGGAGGAAAAAAAATGAACAAAAAAAAACAAAAACAAGGAATTTAAGAAAAATACATGCCAATAATTTTTGCAATATTTCCAGGGTAAAAAACGTTTTCAATATTTCGTTGCATATCGAATGAAAAAGATGAAAAAAAAAATTTTCAATAAAATGAAATTGTTTTTTTTTGTCATTCTCAATTACAAATTTGAAAAAAACGAGAGAAAGAAGGAAGAAATACACAGGCAGAGCAAAAAAAAAGAAAGAAAGAAAGAAAGCACAAGTGCCACGTCGTCGTAAAAGGTCAGATAATCAAGTCACCCAAAGTACAGTAAACTCAGGTCAACGAATCACAGTCGTGTTGAGCGAAAACGATTCGTGCGCTAGAAAGAAAGGGGAAAAAAAATCGCGCGTCACTTGCTATTACAACACAAATCACAAGAAAAAGCATCATGAAATAAATGGAAATGAGCGCAAAAAATTTTCTTTCTGATCTTTCTGTTGAAAAATAAATAAATAAGTAAAAACAAAAAGAATCCACCGAACGAGTGCAATCCAATAAACGCGCGATCCAAGTGAGAAAATATCGAAGCAAACAAAATCCATCCACACAACGCGATGCGCATTCGGTGGACTTTGGATCAACAATTAGCTGTATACTTCGTTGAACAGAGGAGAGAAAAATTCATTTGGTTATTTATTATTATTTCCTAGTTATCAGTTTAAATTGAATTTCCCAAAAACACGACAAAAATATAACCACAATAAGAGAAAAAGAAAAAAATATGCAAAAATTTACCGGCAATGGTTGCTGCTGACCGTAATAGGCAGAGGAAAACGATGACGGTCTGTTCATTGGTGACGGTGAAGAAGAGGATGGTTGTGATGGTGGTGGTGGTAGTGGTAGTGGTAGTGGTGGTGGTGGTGGTGGTGGTGGTGGTGGCGGCTGTTGTTGTGGGGGTGGTTGTTGTTGCTGTTGCGGTTGTTGTGATTGTGGTTGTTGTTGCTGCTGCTGGTACATCATTGGACTGGCACCAATTGTCTGAGCCGACTGGCCGTACGAAGTGGCTTTGTTCGACGGTTGGTTTTTTGCGTAAAAATGACTGGCCGCCTGCATAAATTACAGAAAAATGTAAATAAACGATCGAGAAATTGTTTAATGAAGTAAACAGTTATGTATTAGGGAGGAGGAGAATAAAAAAGTAAAATTGATTGAAAAGAAAAAAGAGAAATACAATGCCAAGAGAGAAAAGAATAAGTTTAGAAGAAGAGCAAAGCTTGGGTGCGAAACATGCCAACAAGAAAACCTCATGCTGTTAAAACTGACGAAGAAAGAGAAAAAAATCGATACGTTTCGAAGCAAAGCTAACTAGATGTGTGTGTAGTGTATGTTGCGCGCGTGTATGCTGTGCGTATGTGTATGGGAGGAGTGTATGCAAGTACGTGTGTGTGTGTGTGTGTGTGTGTGTGTGTGTGTGTGTGTATGTGAGTGTGAATATGTATACAATGTATATGTGTATGTGTGGTGTGTGTGTGTGTATGTAGTGTGTATGTGTGTATGTGTGTGTGTGTGTGTGTGTGTGTGTGTGTGTGTGTGTATGTGTATGTAGTGTGTGTGTAGTGTGTAGTGTATAGTGTGTGTGTGTGTGTGTGCGTGCATGTATCTCTGTGAGTATGTATGTGTGTATGTCGTGTGATATGGATGAAGATGGGATGGCAAATAATTAATTTCCCATCGAGAAAAAATGAATGAAAAATTTGCCATATCGTGTGTTGGAAAAAGAAAAAATTTAATGAATAATAAATAAAATAAAATAAAATAAAATAAAATAAAAAGTAGTATTTGTTTGTTTCAAATTCATTATAATTTACTTGAGATGTTGATTTAGTGGTAGTGGATGATGAGGATGCAGATGCGGATGACGATGGTGGTCCAGTTTGCCAAGTTGATGCCAAATCTGAAGCCGGTGAATGGTCAACAGCAGCCGCCACCGATGGACTGGGCGCCTCGTCGTTGGCAATAGACGAGGACGCGTTGGGCGCGGTCCTTTGTTGCAATAACAAATTCAAAGTCGGAGTAGCCGTGCTGGATGTCGTCGGTTGATGCTGTTGTTGCTGTAGCTGTAGGTGACTTTTCCCACAATTGCCAGCACCGTTGTTAGACATCACGCTATTTGTGGTAATTATTGGTCGGCATAATTCTTCTTCGATTCTTTAAAATGGAAAAAAAAAGAAAAAAAAATAACTAAAAATATATAGAACATTTTTTAAAAGAGGTTTCTTGAATTGTATTGTGTTGTGTTTTGGCGCGTTCTTTGATATAAGGTTGAAAAAATAAGGAAGAAAAAAAAAGATGTAACAAAAAGAAGAAGAAGAAGAAGAAGAAGTTAATATAGAATATAAATTAAAAGAAAATTATAATAACAAAAAATTTTTTTTAAAAAGAGAGAGAGAGAGAGAAGAAAATACAGTAAATAAAAAAAATAAATTGTATGAGTAAGAAAAGAAGAATATAGATATGAATAAATAAATACATAAAAATACAGACACACACATACACACACACACACACACACACACACACACACACACACACACACACACACACACACACATACAAATTGATGGATGAAGAGAGACGGTGAAAGTACATGAGAGAGGGGAAGAGATGCAATCGATGAATATTCCAAATAGCAGTTGCAGGAGTAACTTTGTATAAAAAGAAGAAGTTTTTAAAAAATGGTGTGAAGTAAAAAATTTGTTTTCTTTTTTTTTGTTTTATGCCCAAGAAAAAAAAACAGAAACAGAAAACAAACGAAGAAAAAAAAATAATAAATAAATAAACAAAGCAAGGAGTAAATATAAATAAATAAACAAAGAATATAAAAGTTGGCGCGAAGATTTTTTGGAAAATAGTTACAGTGAAAAACAAACGAACGAACGAACGAACGAACGAAGGAAAGAAGGAAGGAAGGAAGAGGAATGAAAATGAAAATGAAGAAGCAATGTGCGTTGTTGAATAGAGAAGAAAAGAGCGAGAGAGAAAGAGAAAGAGAAAGAGAGAGAGAGAGAGAGAGAGAGACAGAGACAGAGACATCGAATGAACGAAAGAACGCAAAAGCGGGTTATTTTCTAACGCAGATTGAACGACGTAGGCCGACAATGTCGGCCGTGCACCGCGTCGCAGAGAAGCGCGCGCACGCGTGCACGCTCGTCGTTCAACCAAGCCAGCGTTGAGAAACGGCCGAGCGAAAACTGGCGCGACGAGGACGCGCGCGCTTGCCCGCGCCACAGAGTGACGAGAAGAGAAAATTATTATTATTATTATTATTATCATTATTATTATTATTATTATTATTATTCTATATATATATATATATATATATATATATATACACTATACTATACATGCACGACGCATTCATCCATCTCTCTCTTTTTCAACTGCTCTTGCACTTGCTCTCTCTCTCTCTCCTCTATACACACACACACACACACACACACACAGAGAACAGAATGCAAGCACAAGCGCGCAGCGGGGCGTCAATTTTCCAATGACAAGGCCGTCCGGACTTTTCGGCCGGTCGACATACACATACACACACACACACTCAAACAAATTTTACAATACAATACAAAATATTTTTTATTAAAAATAATTTCAAATTTATTAATTTTCTCATTTACCGAAAATAAAAATATAACTTGAAAAAATAATCAACTACATCTTCTGTTTTCTTTTAATATATTCAAAACATTCTGACTACTTTTCTCTCCACATTTTTACATTTCTTCCTTTTTCCTTTTACTACATATATATATACAATTTTGTTTATTATTATTATTTCTTTTTCTTTTTCAATATCCCTTTCCATTTCATTTTCAACCCATCAATTCATTACCTATTATCAACCTATTTTTTCTCTAATCTTTTCCAATTGTTGACACAACAGTACAACAAACAATGAAACGCTTTTTTTTTATCGGTCAACAACTCTTATCTACAGTATGAAATTGCGGGTGAACCAATTTTCAAATAATCAAATTTACCATTCAAATATTGCTTCGATAATTATTTCATGCAGTGAAAATTAATTTATTCGCATAACTTAACAACAAAAAAACACAACAACATTTACCATAACAATAAATATTCTACCCAAATAATATGACAATTCACAATTATTTATATTTATATTTTAAATTTATTTTATTCATTCATTCATTTTAATATTTTATAAATATTCTCCAATTCAAATTAAAAAAAATTATTATTATTATTATTATAGTATTGGCACAATCGCAATTATCAAAATTTCAACAATAATCATTCTCAGTACTGTTCAATCAACAAACTATACAACGATCAACTTTTTTCAAATTAACATACAACAAAGTAATTCAACTTTCCCTCTTCTTACAACGTACAAAGAAACAAAATTTATCAGGCTCACAAAAAACAACTCAAAAATTTTAAACATACTAAAAATATTGTTCACCAACACGTGCATTATATTAAATGATAAAACCAATTCACTTATTATCAAATTTTTCATGCCAATATAATAACGTAAAAAAATTAATCAATGCATCTACTTAAAAAAAATTACTACACTTAAAACTAATGCACAGTTAAAATACACAATAAAGCACTCTGAAGTTGCGCAGAAATGACAAAAATTATTTCTGCATACGTGTTAAAAATTATTACCAAGTGAAATTTGTGCTTTTCAAAACAAAATCATCGCAAATAAAATTCTATAAACTTGAAAACCCTATTTAATACCACAACACACAGTAACACATACGAACCTGTTCAGAGTAAAATTTCGATGTTGAAGATTTTTTGAAACTTCGCGGAAATGACGAACAAACACAAAGGGTAAAACCACAAACCCTAATTTTCCTAAACAACAATGTCAATTCGGTTATTTTACTTTTGTAGGTCATGATGATCACGTTCACCAATCTGTTAACCTTCGCTTATTATTCAAATAATGATAATTTATTGGCATTATTAACAATTTTTGAATTAAATTTATAAAATTTCAATTTTTATCATTTCATTTTTATGCTTTAAATTCTATTACGGCAATCAGTTTTCAATTTCACAATGTCAAATTAAAGTAAATTACTCGACGCACAGTTTACAATTTAAAACTTGCAGTTATTTAAAATTCATTATTCTTTGTAATTTTATAATTTAAAAATAAATGATTCTATTATTAAATATTTTTATCTATGCCACAGTTTAGTTTCTCTTTTTTTACTTTTTAATTATTCCTCTAATTTATCGCTGTTCTTTTTAAAATAAAATTAAAAAAAAATTTATGTTCTAAATACTTTAAAGTTTTGTTTTCCCTAAAAATTCACTAAACATAACAACAATAAATAACACACTACACAAATGAACAAAAAAATTCTACTGTACCTGCAAATCAAAAACACTAATCAGTTTTTTCAGCAGTAGGTTTTATTTTCTTGCTATTTTAATTGTTTGTTTAGTATTTTATTTCAATAATTAACTAAAAACATTAAAATTGTTTACTTGAAACAAATTTCAAATACGCATGCGCATGTGCATTTATTTATTCATATTGTCATGAATGCAGTTTCATAAATGATGAATGTTAGATACATTTGATTTTTCTATTAACTTATAGGTCATATGTAATACTATTTCTTTAAATAAATTCACTGATGTGAATTTATTCATTTTCTATAAAACTTGGAATATGAATGGGATGCAGTGCTTTTGATTTTTTAATTTATTAAATAATCTGTTTACTTTTGATTGAACTGTTTAATTGTATAACATAAAGGCATTAAAATAACCTTGGATATGACTAAAACTGCCAACACTGATGAAAAAATGTAGCTGTTCTCTAATCTTTATAATATCTGTCAATGTAACTTTAAACAAATCAAAAATTACATTATAATTTTTTAAATTGTTATTTATTTATATCTATGCTCATAAATGACAGTTGCAAATGTCATCTATTTCAGGGTATGTGAATTTTGTATAAAATAATTTGAATTATATTTCCAACTGGTTTATGCTACTGTTGTGCACTTTTATATTCAAAGCAAGCATAACTCGAAATTAATCACTTTGAATTAAAAACTACGTAAAATAATTTATACATTATTTTAATTCTGAAAAATGAACGTTTTAATTTAATTGAACAAACGATTGACCATTACTGAATGTTTGTCTTAATTATCATTATTTTCTTACGGTGAAAAATGCACACTTTACTTTAATCATTGGATATTAGCAGTTATTGTTAACTGGTATCAGTTTGATTTGGTAATGACTAATTTTTGGTTGATTAAACTGCCCCGATTTTATTTTTAGTTTATCCGGGTATTGTTACCTTGAAAACCCACTTCCGGGTCGTTGCCTTGCTTTGCGGTAAAATATGACATTTTTATTTTATCATATTCGCTTTTCGCTTCTGTTTAATTTTCTTTGTTGAACTTTACTGAAATAAATTTTTATTTTCACTTATTTCATACTTGCACAGTTGAAGATTTTGAAAATGTGGGGCTTTCATTATAGTTTTATTTAAATTTGTCGTCAAAATTAATCAATTTCCAGGTTGCTTACTTTGGAAAATTGTTGCAGCAATGTTCAATTAATTTTCAATGATAAATTGAACTTTAGCTTATTGTTCTTTTCCATTTAAGAGCGAAAAAATTGAAAAAGCAAAAATTGTTTAAACCAATTATATCTGGTGTGCTGCTTTTAGATTTAAAATGAGGAATCGATTTTTTTCTGCAATATGCTTTGCATTGCAGTTTTTTTCTATTAATGATCTTACTGATTTTCTTCAGTCTTTCTCATTTCATATTTTGTATTTCCTTTTATTTTTTAACACTAGGCGAAATGTTAATAATTTGGTTTAGAGATGTTTTATTTTTTTCAAAATTTTGAATAATCATTTAATTTTGATGAAATTTTAATGTTGAAAATGTCTTTTTGATGTCATTCACATTTAAACATGCCAATCGAATGTATTTGAATGAAATAAAATTTTGTAGTATTTATTTGTTTGTTTAACTTTTCCTTTCATAGTTGATGCTTATTTTGTTAATTTTTAGTTGCACGTTGTTCTCTTTAAATATTGTGTGTAAAATGAATGAAATTTTATTTTCTTTTTCTGATATTTCATAAATTATTTGAAATAATTTCATTTGAAAAAATTATTCTCAAACAATCTCATCATTGAACATTGGTAAATGGAGTAATAAATTTTCCGTTTTGTTTGACCAATTCACGTTAAGCGAAAAAAGTATTTGCTATTTTTTTTTGGTTTTTTTATGATTAGAATTATTGATTATATATTGATAATTCTTTCAACTTTGAATAAGTTATTTCGATTTTGATGTGTTTGATGGTTGTTTTTTCCATATACTTTCATTGGTCAAATAGATGAGTGAAGTTGTTTTATATTTCTTAAATTTAAATATTGGCGTCTAGTTATTGAGTGGCTAATTAATTGAAAAATTTATCATGTGCTATTTCTGTGTAACAGTCAGTTGGTAATTTGATTATATGATGAAACTGTTTTCTACAAATGAATATGACACTAGTTGACGGAAAAGAATTCCATTATTATTATTATTATTATTATATCTTTTTAAAAATATTTTAATTAAAAAAATATTATGCCATTTTTACTTTTGTATAATTAGCTTGTTTTTTACTTGTATACTTTATGTTAGCAACCTGTTTGTGAAAGGTAGATTTGAATGGAACTGCTTATAATTGCTTAAATTATGTACAGTGCACTTTTATTATTAATGTGGATAATTTCAGATGAAGGTGAGAAACAAAATTCAATTAAATAATACATTATTACAGTGAACTTTAGTAGTTGGAATAATAATTAGTGAATTGAATTAATTAATGTCATTTTTTGTCAAAATTATATCCATTTATTGATTAGGTAACTTTATATTTTTCTTTCTGTAGTTGTTTTATTCATTTCGGTTGCGCATATTATTGATTTTTTTGTTAGCTCATTGAAACAAAAAATATGAAATATTTTTTAAAAAATTGAGGTATGTTGCATTCATTAGTTTGTGATAATTTTAATTTTTTTCATTTATATTGTATTTTTTTTGGTTAAAGTGTTTTGATCACTGTGCACGTTCACACTGTGCTATAAATATTGTAAAATTGATGATTGAAACTGATGAAAAAAGTTTTTTATTTTATAATGCTTATCTGAAGATTATAGTCAGTTCATTTAAACAATAAAGGTAAGAATATTTTGTTTTCTGTAATGAAAATTGATCTCAACTGATAAGCGGTTAGTATGTCCGATGTAGGTTATTTGTAATTAATGATTATTAAAATTGTGCAATTGTTTGGTTTGTCCACATTTAGCATAGCGAACTTGTTTAATAATATTTTAATGAAGCATTTTCTTCAAGTTTCAAGTCAGAAGATTACATTAGTAGTATATTTGTTTGTTTTTTTATTATTTTATATTTTGATAATTCATTATGAAAATGATGATTGCAGTTAGTTGTAAAAATTAATATTATAAAATGATTTGTTTGTTTATCAAGAAATTTTACAGATGAGAAGGAAGATTTTTGAATGAAGATTTACACAATTTTTTTAGTTTTCTTTGTTGTCATTGATGCCCTGAAGTGATGTTGTCAACAACAGTTGTTGTTAAAGACTGCAAATATTGACCTTGCGCATTTGTGAATTCTTATTTTTAAGCCCGCGCCACATTTTTCGTCATCACTTTTCTCTGTATATATATGTATTGTGTTATTGCATTTGCATATCTATGTCTGTATATTTAAATTGAACGATAATTTTAATTGTAATTGTTTTGTTAGTTTATCCGAATGGGGCAGTGTCTTTTGAAGCCGAGAAGCACTGAAAGCAGAAGCACGCCTGAAAGGCGAGCACCGGTGCAAACGGGCACGTTTGTATCCGATGCATTAGCGTTGCATAGTCAACGTTTACGCTTTCTTGGTTTGGATGTGAAGAATTTAATTTTAGAAACTCTGTCCGCCATTCGACATTTAGTTAACAAGTATTTTATTCAAATTTAATCATTTTCTCTCTTTTCTTCTGATTGGTCGATTATTGAAATTGAAATTATCATTCTTTTACAGTGATCAAGAATTGCCATCGTCAATGTTGAAGTTGAATTTGATTGCTGAAAATGAAGAAGGCTGGCTGTTGATTGTGAAAACAATGATCGAAAGCATTCCATTGGAAAATCCACTTGGTCCTGTGGTGATCACGTTGTTTTTAGATGAAAGTCCACTACCAACCAAAGTATAGAGCCAAAAAAATTGCAATAAAATATACAATTTCATTTTTAAATAACAAAGGAATCGGTGAGAAAGTTGCTATCCCAGTTGGATGTCTCTTATCCAAATTTTATGGCAACCTTACCATCTTATTGGCATCGTAATTTGTCGTTGGTGTTGGGTTGTATTGCTGAAAAATTGGCAGGTGAGATGATTTAAATTAAATATTCTTTTTTTGAGTGAATATTATAATCATTTCAGGTCCGTACAGTGTTGCTGTATTTCAAGGGATCGTTATCGACTATTTGTTGAATAATTTGGCAAGTGATTTTTGAATTGAATTAAATTAAATTGCTTGTTTTTATTTTTCATCTTCTTTTTTCTTTTCGCTATGTTTTCAGCGTCGTATCGATGATCCACTGGTGATATTGTTTTCCTTAATTGCATTGGAAAAATTTGCATCTACATGTAAACAATATATTTTTTCTTATTTAAAATAATCTTGACATATTTTATTATTTATATTTTATACAGGTGAATGCAAATTGTCAATTTGCAATCGTTTGGCTTCGTTGGATTCGAATCCATTGTTAATGTTGGAAGGTTGGTTGAATGATGATAATTTTTGCAAACGTGAAGTTGGTTTCTGCGCCCAATGGGCATTGGACAATGTTTGTATGTACTTGTTGTTGCTGTTGCATTTGTTGTTCACATTATTTATATTGTTTCAGTTGTGGCCAATGGTCGAGTTTTATCTTATTTACGTTTCAACACTGATGGCATCAACGTGATGCTTAATCACAACGATGTCAGTGAATATTTGAAATTGTCTCCGGATGGACTCGAAGTATTTATTAAAATTGCATTGTTGTTTGCATGCTAATTGGATTGGTTTATGTTTTATTTGTATTTTTCAGGCTCGTAGTGATGTATCATCATTTGAAAGTGTTCGGTGCACTTTTCAAGTTTCCGAAGGAGTATGGTATTATGAAGCATTAATTGTAACTTCAGGCGTGATGCAAATCGGTTGGGCAACGAAAAACAGCAAATTCTTGAATCTCGTAAGTAATATATTAATCAATGATATTCTAAATTTAAAATTTTTTTAAGGAAGGTTATGGTATTGGGGATGACGAATTTTCAGTCTCTTACGATGGTTGTCGACAGTTGATTTGGCACAACGCCAACAGTGTTTCAAACAATCATCCTCAGTGGAAGCCAGGTTTTTAAAATTCAATTAATTTTAATGTTGTAATATTTTGGTATAATTTTTTTTATAGGAGATATTTTGGGCTGTTTGCTTAATATGGACAGCCAAAATATTGTTTTCTATTTAAACGGCAAACCAATAAGCACCCCCCATAGTGAAGTTTTTGCTCATGCAAAAATGGGCTTTTTTGCCGCCGCAAGCTTTATGTCATTTCAGCAGTGCCGTTTCAATTTTGGAAAAGATCCATTTCTCTATCCGCCAGCTATTTCATTTTGCAAATTTAACGATTACGCAATTCTTTCTCCTGATCAGAAGATCATCCTTCCAAGGTATTATTATTCTCATTGCTTAAATAAATTCTCTTTTGATTTACTTATATTACAAGTTGTTTTTTATTATCAATTATTTTAAATTTTATTTTTTTAATTATTGTGACAAAATGGTATTTTTTTTCTAATTCAATGTGTGCATTTGGTTGTTTGAATCATTGAAGAAAGGGAAGAATATAAATTGTCGAAGTTTATCAGATAGAGTCGATCAATTCTTTTGTCATAAAAAATATTAACACGTGTAGAATGAATTTCAATTGAAAGAAATGAAAAAAGAAATTTTGAAAAAAATTTGTAATAATTTTTTAGAAAGAAGAAAATGGAAGAACTTCAAGAAGGTTCTGTACCTGATGGATCTTGCCATTTGTGCTACGACAAACCTGGATTGGTCATATTGCAGCCGTGTCATCATCGGTGATTAATAATTTTAATAATTTCTGCTCTATTTTGTTATCTCTTATTTATTTATTTTGAATATTTTAGCGGAATTTGTGCCGTCTGTGCTTCGATGTTGGAACGATGCCCGTTTTGTCGAGCCGCAATTGAAAAACGCTGCCTTTGAGAAAAGGTCTTGCCGTTGATTATTATTATTATTATTATTATTATTATTATTATTATCATCATTATTGGGTATCTGTTTGTTGTATTATTTAATAATGAAATGGATGATCATGCCGAAAATTTATTTTGAATTTTCCTTTACCGGTGCGAGTACACTTGCGTATGGTATTTCTTTCATTTTTTACCACTACCGTCGTACTGTTGTCATACGGTAAAAAATAGTCACTGTCATGTTCGTTCGTTTTTCATTACTATTTTCAAAATGAAGAATTCGTCAATTGTATAATGCGTTATTAATAATGATAATGTAACATTATATTAATAATAGTGTTATTATTATTATTATTATTATTATTATTAATGGAGTGACATCGTAAAAGTGAAATGAATGTGTGAGAAATTTCGTTACTTTTTTTACCTTATTTATTGTGTCGCACGAAATTTTACTCCTTTGTTCTTATTTTTAAATACCAGCAACAGTTGTAAATGTGTGGCATCTGAAAATGAGAATAAATTGAAATCAACAGAATTATTGTTATAATATATATTTTATTACTATATATATGTATGTATATATGTATATATTGGTGATGATAAATTAATTAATCTTTACCCCGAGGCCATGTTTAAGATAAAAAAGTAATTATAATATAAGTTCAACTGTCATATCACGTATGCACTTCTGCCGCTAGTGCAGGTGATGGTGGTAGAAGTTGTATATCTTCGCCTTTTTGATTTGCAATGATTATTGATTCGGCGTTATTTTGAACGCAGCTATTGGTTCTTGTTGGTCGCATCACTTCATTCCAACTGGGCAATTCGTCGTCCAGATATTTCAACTCTTTGTCAGTGAAAAGCCAGCCGAGAAAAAATTTTCTTATGCAAATTAAAACGACCAGCTGAAATATTTATTTTAGATAAAAGAAAAAAATTAAAAAGCATGTCTACCATCATTGGAAAAACCATTGAGATCAGTTTCACTTCTTCAACAATTGCCAGTAGAACAAAACTGACCACTTGGATGGCGGTGAACAGGTGAATACGTCGAAGAGGTACCATTCTCAGCCACGGATAGTCAGGTTGATGCTTAGTCGGCATGAACACAATCAATATACGTTGTATAAACTGTATAATGTGTATAAAAATTTATTTCATTAATAATTTCAAATTTGTACTCAACGAACGAACTTACTTGCTGTCCAATCAAAGATACAATGCCCATGTAAAGAAATATTCCAAGCAAAGCTGGGATTGGAATGAGCTAAATTGAACAGCTTCATTCATCAATTATCAAACATGAAAAATGAACACGAGTAAATGTTTGTTTTTGCTTATTTTTATTTTTATAATCAACCTTCATCAGTGGCGTCAAGAATATGCTGAATCCAATGAGCAGATGAGCAATGACAGCAGTAACGCGTTGTTCCCTTTGAACAAAATGAAATAAATAATCATCATTCATTTCATTGCAAGTGCAATTCATATTTGTTCAGCTAATTGATTTCTTTTTTTTATTCATACATATTTATTTATATTTACTTACTTGATTCCCAAAATAGCAGGCTTTTCACCTGGAGCCGCAATTTCTGATACAATTCTTAAACTTTCCATGTGCATCAACGAGATGACAGTTGCAGCAACGTAAAATGGTATACCCATGCCGGCACAGATCAGCATCAGAAATGCAATAACAAACAAATCCAAATGATAACCGAATCCTTTCTAAATTTAATTTATTGATTAATTTAAAATGAAATTATGAATTAAAAAAGGATGAACAGTTAGTTGTAAAATAGTGCCTGTATTTTGTTGTCTGGACGGTTGATGATCACCGAGGTGATGTTTTGATCCATTAGAATGAGCAAGCTAAACAGAAGTGCTGGGAACCCGGCTGCGAGGCCAATCCACCATGGATCAACATGCAATGGATTAATAAACCAACTTCGGTTCGTTGTTGGCTAAAAGCATCTCGTCATTTAAACTAAATATCTATTTAGGTTTTATTTTTCATTTTTTTACAATGAATCTATCTGGAACGTGGAGACAAGGTGCATTCAAGCCCGAGTACCAATTTGTAAGTGTCATCAGTGCAACTGATATTGTGACATTAAAATCCGCAATGATGTTTCTTGTCTAAAATTGCTCAAAAATATAATAATGAAAAAATGGTTTTCTTCTTTTTTATATCAATAAAATTTGATATAACACAGGAAATTACCCAACTGGAAAATATGCCCGAATGCCTGAACCATTTCAATGCAAATGCTATTGCAAATGTTGCAAAAAACAACACTATTGAGAACAGAAACACTTGTGGCCTCATGATGCATTCGCCATTCTGATAACTGTGACCAGCTTTTAAACATTCTAAATTTAGCATTCATATTTATTTCACTGTTTAACAGCAGTATCTTCAATTTTTCACCTGCTATTGTGTGATTAAAAATTTCTTCTGGAAAAGTCAAAGCAATATCTCTGTTTACAAATATCATGCCATTTGTTTCATTAGAAATCGTATCATTTAGGAACATCTAAAAAGTGTTACTGCATTTCTTTTACAAAAGTAATTGTACCTTTGTATCATTTAATTGTAATTATATGACTTAGATAATTCTTATGTGATATTTTATATAAGAGTTATCATTTATTATAAATTAACGAGATGATAAAAATTAAGTATTTCAACTATTATAATTTGCGTTGCAGAGTTGTGTGTGAAATTGTATGTATACACCTGCAACAGATAGCATTGAATTTACCAAAACAAAAAGTTATTCAATTTAAATCTATTTTCTGACAAAAAAAGACAATTTAAACTGTTGTATTTTACAGTAATTTATTTTGCAATGATAAAATTATTACTTTAAGTTCTGGTAGAACAGGATATTCCGCAACAATGGCAAATAATTCTTCTACTGCTTTGACCAAAAAAATTAAAGAAATCAGCGTGGCAAACGCTTCTTCAGTGAATCTTGTTATCCAGCTGACCATTACCGAGGCGTCCAAAGCAACAAAAATTAACAAGAAAACAGCTGTCCAAGCTCCAACCCAAAATCTTACACATAAAAAATTCCATCCCTGATTTCTGCAAAATGTGAAATTATAATCATCAGCTGCCTAGTTGTAAAATAATTGCATAAATGTAATACATTTTTCTTTTTATTTCGTGAAGTATAATTTTTATTTTTCAATGAAACTTACTTGCACAGTGAATGTAAAATTGTTTCAAAGACAAGGCACGGTCCGGTAGCTGACAGTACACAAATTGGCTGTCCAGAAAAGATGGCATAAATGACACCACATATTCCACCGGCTAGTATATTTTCAATTGTTCCCTGCAATGCATTATATGAATTGTTTATTGATGTAATTGTCAACGTCAACGTACAATTTCCTTTTCTAAAACATGATCCATAACACCTCCAAAGGTTATAATTTTTGATATGTTTGCAAAAAATAGAAAAATTGCTGCAGCGATTGTTTGTGTCACACGTCCTTTAAATGCATCAGTGAAGTCACTAATGAACCAAGGAGCTTTTCTTCTACCATCTTCAATCAGCCCACCGAAGATTCTAAATTTCACCAAACATTTTATGTTCAGTATTAATTTGAACTTATTAACTGTCATTTTTACCTGCCGGTTCTTTTTAATTTTTTTTCCTTGTTTTCATCTAAACTGAAATCACTTGGTCCTTTAGGTCTACCTACTGTACGTTGAAGCTAAATTTAAAATAGAAAAAAAATAAATATAATGAATAATAAAAATGTAAAAATGTTGAATAAATTTATGTCACCAGATTTCCGCCTTCCGGTGGTTCAAGTCGAATTGATAAATTCCACTTTCCAGCTGGAAGGATTATAGATTGAACAGTAAATTCATCAACAGCATAAGCGAGATCTTTGCAATCTTGTGCTTTGTAGCAAACTTTTGAAAAAATCTACAAAACAACAATAATTTAGCATAATTAATTATGGTTTTAGTAATTTGCATCAGTTAAAGAAGAATAAATATAGATGAATAATAAGTACTTCATCAGCAAACAGTGCTCCAAGGCAAGTTCCAATTGATTGAGCACATTGTTCTGTATGATTAGTTGGGAGGAGTAAAACGAAAATGAATCTAAGCTGAATGGGAATCTAAAATTACGTGCAACATAGAGCTCAGAATTAAAAGAACAAAAATACGATCCATGTATGATACGTCGATTTCAACATACTTCGAACATTTCGTTTAAAATTACTCCTTTTGCTAGGCGAGTAAAATGTGCCATCGGTTTGCTTATTCCCTTGACATAACCAATCAAAATGCTCGCACCTTCTGTATCTTTTGGAATTTTTCTTAATAAATTATACTGGGCAGCTTTGGGAGGGGGTGGTGTTGCTGGTTTTGTTGAACTTTTACTGTTTTCTCCACCATCTGCTTGATGATCAAGCAAACCAAGAATTGATTCCCCTGACGTTATATCACCTATAAATGAAGAAATAAACCAATAACTGATCGCTTATATGAATGAATAAATGGATTTATTAATATTTTCAAAATTAAAATTGCAAAACAGAGCATGCAAAAGAAAAAGAAATTTCACCTATTCGCAATTTTTGCTTTCGCAAATGATGTTTCTTTGCCAATAATATAGATCTACAAATTTTTAATTCGTTTTTTGGTATGTCTGATTGCTTTGACCACGACTCAATGATCACTTCTGAAAGCATCACCATAATCAACAATAGAATGAATATTTTTATATTCCAATAATAATAATAATAATAATAATAATGATCTTTTTGGTGGTAAATTGTAACAAAAATTTTAAGCATGCATATATGATTCTAATTGCAGAATTACCAACTAAATCAGGATAGCTTTCCACCTGAGCGTTGAGACAACTGTTGCAATTTTTCAGACAGCTTTTAAGCTGCAGTAAATTTTCCATTTCCAACAAGCTTATGTGCGGCTTGGACCAACGTTCACCTTCTTCAACACGTTCTTCATATTTGATCCATCTAGATTTTTCATTCCAGGAATACTTTTCTGAGCTATCATTTTCAAAGTCTTCTTTCAAAACCAGCATTTCACAAAACAGTGGATGACTTTGAAGTGTTTTCTCGTGTAAATCTTCTGATTCGATCATGCTGCGAATTCGTTCAGCAAGTACTAAATTAAAAAGAGAGAAAATCAGAGAACAATAATAAAAATGGAAATTGTTCAAAAATAAATAATTCACTTCTGCCTGAATATCCAGCATGTACTGTTTGACCAGAATAAAATGGATCGACCAAAAAATCTCCTATAACAAAGAACACTTTTTTAATTATTCATTTTTTCATTTTAATTTACAGCTGTCCCTAGCTGCATACCGGCCATATTTTTTGCTGTATCTTTACGCGGAGCAGTGCCAACTATGCTGGCTGAAATTTTTCTCACGAAATGTGACATCGTCTCTGTTCTTGATGTTTGATCTTGTCGATTTTTCAATAAACTATGAGATCTAATTATATATTGTTGCTTTGGTTTCTAAAAGTAAATTTGAATTTTGATAACAAAATTTTTATAGTAATGTCACATCAATAAAGCTGTCGATAATTTTATATTTAAAAAATAAATCAAACTTACCTTGATTTATTTTAAAATACAGACTGATATGCTAATTATTTTACTGAGGGAAAGAAGCAAAATTTTATTGCTTATTCATGAAATTTTTCTCATCTATGCAGTGTTCTCGTTTCAGTAATAGATAACTGCTGAACAATTTACAAGCCGAATGAACATGATCATGCTTTAGTGATTAAAACGACGACAAAGTGATTTTTTTCATTGACACTACTCGTGCAAATGTGCAAGCATTAAATTTTAAATAATATTAAATCCACATGCATAATTAATTCCGTTTTTGTTTCTGTCGACGTATATGCTTGAAATTTCAAATCTTTCGATGAATTTCTAAAAACTTCTCACTTAATAGTTTCACTTTATCTTTAAACATTAAAAATTTCGAATGATAAAGAGGACAATGGATCATTTTTACAATATTAGTCGAAACAAATGAACTATTCTTTCATCAACTGACGATTGAATTTCCGTTTCAATTAAGGCCTATTTCGATTTTTAAAAACTCAGCTAATATGGCTGTTGTATTGTTGAACTGCTGCTTTGAATTAAAAGAATCTGAAACAATAAATTAAGAATAAAAATTCTGTTTTGTTCTTTTCATATTTTGTTTGTTATACAAGCAAAGATTTAATGTGCTTTTGTGGAAAATGGAAAAGAGAAAAAATTTTTCGAAAATTGAAAAAATAAACTTTATAAACAGATGATAAAGTGCTGAAATATTTATGTGACAAAGTAAGAAACAAAATAATTTAGAAAGAAAGTTGAGCAGCTGCTGTTAGCATTGATTAATTCCATGTGTAATAAAGCAAGAGTTGATAGATCATATCCAGAAAGCAATCCTGAAACAGCCCAAAGAGTTTATAAAAAATAAATATTATTAAAACATAAAAAGAATTAAGCAAACTGATTAGTTTTGAACAAAAAAATGAAAAACTCTTGATCAGATTAATTAAAATTACCCAATTTCAGAAATAAGCTGAACTGTCCGGCCAATTTTTCTATTGGATTGATTGAGCTTTGAAAAAAATCAAAATTCAAACTCATAATCTAGAAATGCGCTATATTTTTGATAATTTTACGACTTTTTATTCAATCCTCAACACATGAATTTAATTTCTACGTGTAACTAAATATAGCATAGCAATTTGAGGAGCAGTTGTCAACGTTGAAAACAACTTCATCATCAGTGAAATTTGACCACATATATGCACATACGCAAATACATATGTATGCATGAATGTACGTATGTACGTGTGTATGTTTGTATAATGATTTTGAAACAAATAAAAAGTTTAATTCTTTTCTTTTTTTGCTTTTAAAATTGTTTCATCACTAATGATGCTTGTTAGCTATGACTAAATTGCTTGGCTAACTGAATTTCAACGTCTTCCGTCGGATGCAATGCAATCGTTCCAAACCTCTGATGAAGCTTTTCTAGTTTTGTTTGCTTTTTGTCTTTTCTTTGAAATTTATTTCAATAAAAAACTAATGAACCAATTTTTACGACTACATGATGAAAATGAAATATTTTTATACTTCAACATTGCCATGAAAACACTAATAAACACCACTGATAAATTCAATGATGAAATGAAATGAATTGAATGAACTTTGTAATTAGTGTTCTATTTTCTGCTATTTCATTCTATCTTGCAAAGTTTTTTCAAGCTCAATTTCAAATGCATCTCTATGCATTTGTGGCTGGAAGATGAAAAACAAAAAACAATTAAAATAAGCACAGTATATTTAATTATCAATCATTTTGAAAATTTTACAGTATTCATTTGAAAACAATAAACGCAAATTATATTCATAGCATCAACAATAATTTTTTAAAAAATCATTAAAATTATAATACTATTATTCACCTTCAATCCTTGTTGTTTATTTTACTTTTACGTTTCTATCTATCTATTTATTTATCTATGTACTTATCTGTCTATCTATATATTTAACAACACTATCATTATCTTCATTTTATGAACTGTTTTAAAAACATGTATCGATAAAATTGCTCATAAGCTGATGATTAAATTTACTTCTAAATGCTTATTGCCTTCTTCAGTGTACATTGCCATTAATTATTTTCTATTAATCTTACTCACGTTTTTAAGTTCATTTTAAATAATTAAAAATCACTATGTTAAAAAAGTTATAACCTTAGTTGAATAATATTGAAAGAATACAAGATGCACATAATTAAATATGTTCAGTATCTGTAATAGGAGTAATTTAACTATTATTACGATCACAATTTGATTTCATCAACTCACAGCATCGTTTCTACCGTTTCTGTCATGCAAAAGCTGACATAATTAGAATTTTGGATTCACCTCACCATTACATCATTATAACTGATTAGCGGTATCAATTATCAATCATTAACTATGAAGCTTTTGTATAACGGTAATGTAAATTGTTAAAAATATAAATTTATACAAATTAATTTGAAGTTGAGACAAATTGAAATTTTAAAAATTATTGTTAAAAAATTTTGTTAAAGCAATTTGATAATTAGCATATATTCTATGAGAAAGAAGAACTTAATAAATTGAATTAAATTCAAAAATATAACTCATCCAATTCAGCAGATTATATGATAATTAATTTTATGCTTATTTATGTATAAAAAAGCAAAGAAATATAAAAATACGTATTTTTAGAAATATAAAAATAAATTAAAGAAATATAAAAATACAATGTGAATATTCTTCGTATTTTACCTCGAAAATATGAACGACGAAAGCGACTGCAGCTCAACAGACTTATGCAAAACGTCTTTGCTAGAACAACAGATTGGCAATTTGTTGACGATTTCAAACTCCAAAATTTCAGTTAGATCTGCTGCGCAAACAAGCCTACAAGTCAACTGATCATATTTACGCAGGTGAGAAGCCATTGTATTCAACGCATTTGGCATAGCAAGCTTGAGATGTTGTCGTGCCTGTTTGCTGGTTTGTGTATTTTTATGAGAATGTTGAAATTTATTAGCTTGCATCAAAAACTCCCATTTTACATTATAATTATATAAATTTTCTAATGTTATCAATAGAGAATAGATCATCTCAGTGTTTGCTTTGTTTGGAAATTTGATAAAAACTGAGCAACTGCAAAAACTGCTTACACTACTTTCCAAACTTCGCATAAAGTCTCAACTGGCTATAATTTTTTATAAAGATGTACATAATTCCGTATATAATTAATTAAAATGTAAATTAATTTATCATCTGCTGTTAAATTTTGATCTTATTTCATTTAAAAATGAAAAAATAGATTGATAAATATAAATACAGGATTGTAACTGGCAAATTTTAAAAATAATATGCTACCTGCATTACACAATACCGTTGTTATTATCATTTTTACTACTATTAAACTCGTAGCTCTGGATTGCAGTATATTCAATTACTTTATTACTTCATTGAGACTCTATCGATGATATGCAATTAAACAGCTTGAATTGAATAATTAATATTGTTTTACTTTCATATTCATGGTTAACATGGAACGGAATGTATTTAATGCAAGTGAAAATAATAAAAGGTTTCAAAAGCTACAGTTATATATTTGCTGATTGAGAATGTTTTGTCAAGTGTTCCTCTTTTCCTTAATCATGCAGAATTGTTACTTACGACCAATCATTTTATGTATTCATTCAAATTTTGACTCATTTGAAAATTTCCTTACTTACTTGAAATTACTTACTTAAATTTCCTTAAAGTTATTTTTAATAATTAATAAACGAAAATTGTATAGCAGTGAATGCTATGCTGTCATTTCAAACTTCATGCCAAAGTATTAGTTACATTTTTCAACGTTTGCATTTTTTCAATGTTTGTATTGCATGTTTAAAGGATTATATTTCATATATTTCATATGGTATTGATCATATAGTGGAAATTTCAGCAGTTTAAATAGAGAAAAGAGTACAACATTCATGACAACAGAAAACAATTACTGTGTGATAAAACCGTTCAGGTGATAAGTAATTTAAAATTGCATATAATGCAAAACTATCAAATGAACAACGTTGTTGATTAATCTGATGTATAGCGGCACTCTTATCTATTCAATCGGTTTTTTTTATTAAACTTACTCACCCCTATGTGAACAATATTTGCAGGTCTCCTCCATTCGTATTCTGTAGTAGTTCCATTTTCCTGAATGAAAATAGGTTCAACAATTAGGATAAAAATGTGATGCAGAAGTTACCAGACTTCGAGATCGCCCGCAAGGCATGGGTTATAGCAGATGTGTCACAGATGAAATACTTAATGCACAACTAGATAATTCTAGATAAATGAGCAACTTGGCTTCTTTGCCCACATGACTTCCATAAATTCTTCATCAGGGGAGAAAATCAAAATTTCTACTATTGAGTTTCAAATTGAAAATCTTCAAGCTTCAGTAAAGGTATCGATTTTTTCAAAAGATCGAGGCGTTTCCGTTGAATTTCCGATAATTCAAACTGAATTAGACACAATTCAATATTTTTGAAGAACAAAACAAGTGTTAGATCATCTGAGGAATGAATGTTGTGATAATTGAGCACAACCTTTTTTTCTTTCCTACCAGTGATGTTTACTTTATATTCTGAGCATATCCAAAATGTGCTAATGAAGTTAACTATTCAACTTGAATGAACATAAACAAAAACTAACAATAAAAGAAAATCTCTTACAAAATTCTGTTACATTATTAAATCACTGCATGCCATTAAAATGTCTAATTTCTTTTACTGATGCAATAACATTCACATAAATATTATAAAAAATTATTAAATAAAAAGAGAAAGCATATTTTATAAATCACAATCAACTTTTTAATATTTACATTAAAGTTTACATCAGTATTTCATATCACTGTATACACTTGAACATGGAAAAACTTGACTCGTTTATTGCTTTAATTACTTGCTTGCCATCTTTCCATCTTCTTCTTCTTCTTCGTATGGTGACAATCAAATTTCGTAAATATTGAATTAAAAACAAAAACTTTCTTTAAACTTCATGAATATATTATTCTTTTTTTGATAAAATGATTTGAATATTGTCTTTTTTGTAGCTAAACCTGAAAATCACTTATGGTAATTATCTGTAAACGTAAATCTTTTCACGTAACCGAATAATTTCTTTTATTGAAGTACAAACTTCTGTTTAAAATCTCATTTTTATTTAAAATAGTTGTTTAAAATGATAATTTAATACCTTTTTTATGAGCTATGGATATTTGCTGATGAATATTTACATTTATCATTAATGTGAATTTGTAGACATATGCAACTTTCAAAGCCTTTGCTGATTCGATCTTATTTTGGATTTCAAAGTAGGTTTCACATTCAAAATAAGTGCATCCAGAAATATGTGCGTTGCTTTGTTAATATGTTTAACTTCAATATGACTTACGAATATTTATGATTAGGTGCCTGCTAAAATAACTGCACATGCTGCAGTGTTTATTAAACCACGAACATGTATTTTTTGTCAGGTTTGTGAATTCAGTGAAATGAAAAGAAATCTTGGTCCTCGTACTCTAATGAAAGGTGTAAGTAAATTAATCATTTTTTGGAAACTTTATTCTCACAAGTGCATTGTTACAACTTTCTGCTTTAGCCCATTTCATGGACAAATTTTATAATGAGTATGACAGTTGGAGGAATACTTCTTGTTTATTTATTTTATTTGAAAAAAGAGAAAGACAAGTGTAAGTTAGGTTTATGTAACAAAATATTAAAATGAAGTGAGTTCATTCAATTCGTTGTCTGCAATATTTTATTATATTTTTGAAAATTTGTAGCAATAATGCATGAAATTTTGTACATAATTTTAAAGGGGAAATTGTTTTGCTTTGGTTTATTTTGAGATTTGTCATTTTTCAAATTATGGGTTTTTGTAATCATTATCATTAATTTTGTTGTCATTCAGTAATAAATTTGGAAAAGAAAAGGATTATTGGTAAATCTTTAATTGGTGGTTCGTGGGAGCTTGTGAATCATTATGGTCAGCCGGTGAAATCTGAAGATTTCCAAGGACAATGGCTGCTTATTTATTTTGGTTTCACTCATTGTCCGGATGTGTGTCCAGATGAAATTGAAAAAATGTGCAAAATTATTTCAATTTTGGGTTTGTAATTTTTCGTTCTCTTCAAGGCGCACTATATTTTGATAACTTTAGACAAAGATAAAGAATATGCCATTGTAAAACCATTGTTTGTTTCTGTTGATCCTGAAAGAGATGATCCAGCAGCGGTAAAGAGTTATGTGGAAGGTGACTAATTTTATTTTATAGTTTGAGTTTTTCTCTCTTTCACATTTACGGCATACTGTAGAATTTTCACCAAAATTACTTGGACTTACTGGTAGTGAAGAGCAAGTGAACAAAATATGTAAGGCGTTTCGTGTTTATCGAAGCCAGGGTCCACGGGATCAAGATGATGATTATATTGTACTTTAATTGATCTTATTATTATTATTATTATTATTATTATTTGTTTTTATAAATTTGAATTTTGCAGGTTGATCATACTATAATTATGTATTTGGTAAACCCGGAAGGCGCTTTTGTAGATTATTATGGACAGAGTAGAAATGCTGAAGAAATTGCTAATGCTATTCGGACAAAAATGATCATTTATGAAACGCAGTCGAAACTGAGCGGAAAATAATAAATGTTTTGTATAATTTATGTTGTTGTTTTTGGAAAAGTTTTCTAAATATGCATTCAGTTTTGCTTAGAATCGAAACACTTTTTAAGCTGTATCAAATTCATGTAAAATAATTGCACTGTAAAAATGAAATCAATCTTGTTGATTGATGTTGATGGTGAATTTTAAAATTTTAAACGAAAATAGTACTAGAAATGAAAGTTTCATCAAACATTAATTATTATCCATTCATTTATAATATGTGTAATAAATAGTATTTATTCAGAGATAGACAGATAGATAATCTACATAAAACACAAAGTGCACAATGATTAGATAATAAATGAAATTCGTGAAGTTGTTTGAAACCAATTGAATAAGACACTTATATTTTCAGTATAGAGCACAGAAACGAGATAAAAGCCATCATGATGCACAAAATTTGACTGTGACAGTTTTTTTGGCCTATAAGAAAAAAAAATTATTTTTAACATGAGAATTAATTTATATTCACTTCAATTTTTGATAAAAAATTGTTTTGCTCTGCTAACCTGCATTTAATTCATTTTTGTACAGCAAATATTCAATTTCTCGAGCTGCTCGCCAAGTTTTACAAGTATCTTCTTTTAAATGATATTCAATTCCTCTGTTACGAAATTTTAGCGCAAAAGATTGTTTACTTTCTAATGTATACTGTGGCCATTGGAGACTACGCTGAGGTACCTCTGGTTTCCTGAAATAAATTTAAAAAAAAAAGAAGCAAACAACCACATTACACCTAATCATAACTTGAAAAGATAAAAATCAAGACCCTGTAGATGCAAACGTAGTCCAATATCGGATAATTTCTTTACTAAATTCCGCTTCCTGGGCGGTGTAATTGGCGGGATGTAGTAATGGCAAGCCGAATACAAATTCGATTTCATATCCATGCATTACACCTGCCCATGCTGGCCACGGATTGCTTGACGATCGTTGCTTGAAATGATAAACATAAATGTGACTGCCGCTGTTGTGGCGCAACATCTCTTCTCCAAACCACATCGAATCACAAGTAAAAAAATAATCGCCCACCATTTTATTGACAGCATCACGATAATGAAATGGTTGATTTCGACATTGTCTATCCCAATAATGAAAAGCTGCTGCTCGTCGCATTACCGGTGAATATAATGACAAAGCTTCCTCTAAGCATTCCAAAAATGCTTCTTGATTTAACAAATTTTCTTGGTCGATGCTAAAATTCAATTATCATCTGCACGCGTTTTAAAAATAATCACTTTATGATCACTTTAAAGCTTTTTAGACAATAAATAATAGATATAAATGAAATTAATCGATTCTCATCAATTTAAACAAAGAAAAAAGAAAAAATTATATTGTGCATGTAGATATTCATTTATTCAAGTTCATTTATGTTTATTCCAAATATCAGCTGATATTTGATATTAGGAAGAAGTTGAATATAAACTGAAATTATTGTAGACGTATGAAAATTAAAAATTAAATAATGTATTATAGTAACAGAACAACAGCATGAGAATTTCATAAATTTTATGCTTGCAATCATGCAATTAATAAAGTGAAAAATAAGGAGCTGAACAAAGCTTGTTCATTTGCAGAATCTTTTCCTTAACGCAGTCAAAATAGTTGAACTGTTAAACCCAACTTAAACTGAATTCCGTAATAAGACTAAAATAAAAGTATAACTGAATTGAATTTTTAAATGAAAACAATAGCCCTGTTTGATCAGTTGCTTGTAAACAGAGAATTAATTAATTGAAAGCATACAAATTATTATAGAAAAAAATATTATACCGAAAATAACGGGGAAGGTAATAGAAAGTCCAAAAAGAACCTTCATCTTCGTTGATTCCAATTATTAAATCCATGTCCTTCTTGTATTGGCCTTCGTGCAGAGAGACAAATGCATCTTCAGTAAAAAATCCAGCTCGATCTTGACTGACTATTACAAAGGGAAATTCCAGAAAAGAAAGCGTAACATCCCACAGGGCGTCATTCAATTGTTTGGCAGTTTTATTTAGTAGACAATCTATAATCAACGCTTTTTCACTAAAATCACATTTAAGTGATCGTACAAAATCCATCGCTTTTCCATAGGCTTTCTTTGGAACTTCCATTGCCCAAGGATTGTCTAAAGCACCACTTTGAAGGATACCATTTTTAAAGAGAGGTTGACTTTGTGCAGATATCATATGCGCAACAATACTAGCTGCGCCGGCACTTTCACCAATTAAACATACACTATCCGGATTTCCACCAAAGTAAGCAATATTTTCACGAATCCAACGTAAACCCAATTGCTGATCTAGTAAACCCATGTTGCCTGGTACTCGAGGATCATCCAAGTACAAAAATCCAAAAACACCCATTCGATAATTGAGATTGACAATGATTACATTTCCTTCAGAAGCAAATGCTCGGCCGTCATACAATTCCAGAGATGGGCTGCCGTACCAAAATCCCCCACCGTACAACCATACTAATACAGTAGCATTGCGAACACCCCACGGCACCCACATGTTTAAGTATAGGCAGTCTTCGTCGATGGGAGTATTAGCATTCCACATTTCAGCACCACGAAATCCTGGAAATGTTGTATCCTTTCCTTGATAACAAGCTTTAGCAGGAGTTGTTGCTAATTTGATCGTAGACCACGGTTTAACCATTTGTGGTGGTTGAAAGCGTAATTTACCAACTGGAGGTTGTCCAAATGGAACTCCCAAAAATGAAGCAACTGGATGTCCAGCTACTGTTTCCAGTTTGCCTCGAACAACACCTAAAGGTGTAGTAATGTCTACTGGTGTAGCAAGTGTGCACAATCCAAGAAAAGATAGAACCAGCAGCACAGTCCTAAATAACGACCATAGAGCGCAGTCCATTAGAATAGCGAGCATCATTGATGGCAGCAGAAGAATCTTCCTGCAATTATATTATTATTAAAGTAATTTACTAAAATATTTTTCTTTTCTAAAAAATATTTTATAAATGAGAAGTAATTTAAATGTGCAGCATATTTTTCATAACATCTGTGCATATGGAGTTTACAAATGCCAAATAGCATGTTGAACTAAATGAATATCTTAATAATGAAGACCACCAATTTTTAATTAAAGACACTCTTTTGCAGACAAACGTGCAACGTAGTGGACAAGTGGAAAACGGTCACACAATGACCGCAGGTTAGTCCACTTAATCAATTTTGATCTATAAACTTGATCTGTTTAGCCGACGCTATGCTGATGTTTATTGGAGGGTGAGAACGAGTGACGGAGAAGGCTGCAGTGCAATGGTTGAAGATAATCACTTGCTTCCGTCAGACTTTGTTGACAAGTTTATTTTCCGGAAACATGCCGCTCATAAGCAGTTTTGCTCGTAAATCACACTAACAGCTAGATCATGGCAAATGTTCCCAGCAAATTAGCATGGTGGTCACTGGCGATTTTATATTTCAAAATAAATTTAAGAATGAAGAAGAAGCCACAATACTTCTTCAATGAATAAATTTATAATGTTTAAGTTTTTAAGACTGCCAGTATTCTTTTTTTTGAAACACGCTAATTGCTGTAATAATTAAGAAGTGTCCGTTAACAGGATGAAATTTTCTCACTTTCTTAATCGGCTACGATCAATAATAGCTGAGAAGAAAATCGTTCGTAGAAAATTAAGCATGAAAGGAAGCCTCTCTGATGATCATCAGTTTAAAACAAAATGCTACTAACTTCCTTAGGTCAAGTAAGCTTTACTAAATTTATGGCTGGATGCTTTAAAAGCAATTTTACAAGATCTTTTGACAATGAACAAATTTATTGGCTTCACTTTGAAATGCTGCATTCTGCTAGTTTACCTTTGCTACTTCTATTTACTGCGTTGCAGAATAATATATATCCTTATATATATAAAGATTTAATTGAATAAGAACAATTATAAAATTTTGAAGAATTATGATAAATCCTTAAAAATTGAATGATAGTTAGTTAATGCATTGTGTTTCATGGATAACTTAACTTTTCTTTTTTTGTTATTTTCTATTCATTGAAAATTGACAATAACACTTTATTGATAAAAAACTTCCGTCTAACTAGCATCATACATAGTAAGCATTACTGTTTTATTCAACTGCTTATATAGGTTACGAAATTTTTTTTGAAAAATGTTCTCTTTTTAGAAATGCCAGAGTTTATAAGACAACATAAAGCAGATAAACAATTGCAAAGCAGAAGTTATCAAAACAATTTATGAACTATGATAAATTGCATAATGTAAGATTTGCAGTAAAATTACAAATTATAAATTAATTGAATATTTCATTTCATTTCATTTCATTTTATTAAAACTGTGTAAAAATCATGAATGAACATAAGTAGTACATTGTCACGGGGGATGAAGATACTGTTTAATAGATAGGACAATATTTTTCTTTTCTCCACATCTCAGTTTAGCCAACAAAGTTGATGTTATAATGTTTTTTTGAAATGGAAGCTTTACTCGTGGTAATAATTTAATGAAAAGTTGCAAGTGAAGTTGATTGTAAGTTGTAAGTTGATTGTAGTAAAACTAATTGAATAAAATGAAGTAAATAATCCGCGAAATCAAATTTTAACAAAAATAAAAAGAACTAAAACTAAACATATTAATAATATTTCTATTAAACATTAACATATTCATTAATAGAACATGTAAATAGCAATATCAGTCTATGTAAAGAATTAAGCCGGATGTGTTATAGTTTAATTGATGAAGTAATATCAAGGCATCAATAAAAACAACAAATATTTACTTTGATTACTATTTGGCTAAGTTGAATGTGTTGAATCTTTATATCACATATGAACAATTAATGATGTGGTTCTTTTCATTTTGTTATCATTTATTACAACCAAGCGACATAAATGATGCTGAAACAGCTGAAATGAGAAGCATGTGATGAATAGCAAATAGAAATAAAGATAGATAGATCATTGCTTTACTGCTATTTACTGAAATTAAAAATAACGCTGTTCTCATAAATGAATGCTGCATTCAGTAAAAAACAAAACAATGTAACATAATTTTCAGTTTAGAATGAAAAAAAATAGCATCATTCTTTTATATGGATAGTACGTTGAAGAAGTTAGAGTTAGATTTTAATTCACTGCTGTCAATGTCGATTGGTTTATTGTGCATTGAATTATTACAAATAAATGGTTAAAACATACCTATTTTTATACATTTTTGGATACTTTTTGAAGATGTAAAAAGGTTTTTTAAAAGTATAAAATAAATACATATTTTGTATCATCCGTTTTGTGTATCGATCAATTATTGACAAATCCAGCTGCAAATCACAATTTAAATTGGATACATAATTGGAATGGTTAAGAATATAATTTTGTAAAATTTACATTTACCATTTAGAAAAGAAGAAGAAGCAGGAAAAAATAATAAAAATAGATATAAAAATAGGCTTTTCTAAGCATTTCTAAGCCATAAGCTATAATTGAAATAAAACTTTTAATATTCAATTTGTTGTAATATTGAACTTATTGTGTACAATGGTTAATTTGAAATTGTTGAAGGCATTGTTTGACATTTCAACTTTAATATGAAATTCAATATTGATAGTGATAAGAAATTGATTTTTAAGTTAAATTTTTAAGAATCAAACCTGAACAAGTAGTCATCATATAGCTGAGTGGCAAAGCAATTTGTTGTTTTTTTGAAAATGCAAAATACTAATCATTAGATAATATTATTGAATTGTAAAATGCCGCTTTAAACGTATAGAAGGAGGAGAAGAGGAAAAAATGTCTTCAATTATTAAATTAGCAGTTCACGTTAATATGCATGTTTACAATCTTGTTTATCAACTGTGAGTAGATTAAAAAGTTCGCAATAGTAGCATTGAGACGTTGCATTTGCATTAAAGCTTGTGTCTAGACTACGTGAAACAATAAATGCTGCTGCATGTGTTTATTTATTTGTTTGTTTGTTTGTTGTTTTTCATGCAAATCAGAAGTGGTGAGTAAATTTATTTGAAAAACAATTGAATTGAAAAAAAGGGGGGAAACTTTACCTTACCTTGCCTAGAAATGTTATATTACATGAAAGGAAAAAGTGCAATGCATGTGAAGAAAATAAGTGGCAGTTATGTTTTTGCTGTTGTTTCTTGGACAAATGTTCAGTTCACCTGAATTGACGCAGAAAAAGCAAGATGCAGTCTTGAGCTTTGTTGTGCGCAAAATGTACACATGTGTTTGCTTTATTGGCGCAGATGCGAGAATCTGGCTAAATGCTATCTCTGGAATTGAACGGATAAGCGGTCAGCAAAGCAAACACCAATCATCACATGCTTTTAAGCTTGGTCAACATGACCATCACGCACCGAAGACGAATGTCAATTTTCATTTCCGAAAATTAACATGACAATTATTGGCTTGTCTATCTACTTTTGGCAGATTTTATTTTAATGTTAATTTCATCAAACAAAAGAACCAACTACTTACTGGTTTTCATATTAATAAAATAAAATGAAATAAATAAAGCAATTTTGTTTATTTTATTTTAAAAAGAAGAAGAAAAAGAAATATTAAAACAATTGCAAAATCGACAATTTGATTTAGTTACCTTATTGATAATGATCTTATTAATACTTTTGATATGTCAAAAAGCACAACGTTTCTGGCAAACCAACGCCGCAATGCAATCATCTCATTAAGCAAACGAATAATGAATATCAGGGAAAATTTTCAGCACGTACCACTCAAATAACAGTTATTAATTTAAAGAGTCAGATTTATGACAAAATTGAAAAGTGTTTAATGACTCCCAGTCGAATTTTCCTCCTTTTCCTGGTCGATACTATTCTTTTAAAGATAAAAAATTTGACCACAAAAAAAGAGGGAGCTTTTCTTTATTACTATTATGTTTTTTTTATATTTTAATAATAAAAATGAAAAAACAAAATAACTGTTTTCATTTTTGCTTTACAAAAACTTTCTCAGTTCAGCAATAAAACAGGCTAGATCAAAGGGTCTGTTAGATGTCATCTGGTTGAAATCCCTAATTAACAATATACTGTTGTCGGTTTCAGCTTCATCTTGCATTATTAAATCTCAAGGAAACTGAATTTATTGCCGGCCAAGTCGATAGCCGGAAAGGAAAACGCTTTCGTGCCCAGAGACACACTATCGTTTGTCCGAAATTGATCTAACACATTTCTTCATCATACACACTCGAGAATTTTAAAAAGTAGAAGAAGAAGAAGAAGAAGAAGCACTATTTACTATCAAGCTCAAACATGACCAATTAAATTGAACAGTTTGTTTTTGGTACTCAATGTAGAATTACTTTTGAATAGTTCTTCTATTACAATCCCTTTTCCCATAAGCTGAGAACAAACATATATAGATCTATTCACTGTTTCAGTTGGTTTTAAAGTCATTCTCTTTAGAAAGCTATTTCAAATAACAAACTCTCCAAAATTTGCTTAAATCATACGGAAAATCTATTCAACCAACCATTTCTCAAAAGTATAATGTAGTTATATCTTATTTTATTAAATTAGTTATATAGTTTAAAGTATTATTTTATTCCAAAAATATAAGCATTACAATCTAGTAAATTTCTTTGATTTGAAAGCATTTTTCAACTCTTGTAAGTGACCAACGGACCAACAGAATAACTATTCTCAACTATACGTTGAAAAATTGATATAAATATACATGGTTTTGTTAATAATATATTACAACGTTTTCAACGTTTTCCTCCACATATGACTTTGTATACTTCGTGTTTTTTCAATATATTTTGTTATACTTTACATATATAACGTGTGAAAAAATTGAAAATTGTCAAATTATTCATCAACAAATTTCAATCATACTTTTACATATTTGCCCTCATAATTGCAAAGTTTACATTAATTGCTGATCAAGAATACAATTTCACAATGAACTGAATAATAATAAAAGTTATAAATAAAAGAAGGAAAAAAAATTTTTTTTAACTGTACTTCAAAATTTTCAACTGCATTCCTGTGAACAGCAAATAAGTCCAATTATTAATTATGCATTCATAAATGACAAATAAAGCATTTCTACTGAGTGTTGTGTTAACATCTGAAATTTTTTAAATACTACTTTTAAAAAGGTTCTTTAATTTAAAGAAAATTGTATTAAAAATAAAATTTATCAAAATAGATGTAAATATTGAAGAAAAGAAAATGCTAAATGAACAATTTTCACTAATGATGCTGCTTATCATGAATATGCAAATAATTGTTGATTTCAATTGATAATTTCTGGCATACATTTTTCAAAGGCTATTGTCCTTTTCTGTTTATGTTTGCTTGTTTGATAATGAAATCTTGAAAGGTAGAAGATTTTCTTCTTTTGAAATATTGTTTTGAAATTTGAAATCAGATATTATAAAATGACTTACTCCAGGGTTGATAAGGGATGATTAGTGATCATCACGATCGTAGAGGTTGGTTGTAATCTGATGCTTGACGATTGAACTTTTTAAACTGATTGATGATAACAAATACGGTGCTGGCAGATTTGTAGAAAGGCAAGAAAAACACTAATTTTATCAACAGACAATGCTGTTTGGCGCTAATTTCAAAATAAAAGCAAAATAAATAAATAAATACGAAAACAGAAAAAAAAAGACTTCCCTCTAGTCGTTATAACTCATTTTTCGATTACCAGAAAAATTGGAGAAAATATTTTAATGTCTGTCCGATTTGATCAAACTTTCGGTCATTTTTGTCTCATTCAATAGGTGCCTAAACGCTTACATATCACGCTAACTCGGTCTCAACGAAAAGAATCAATGGTAACGACAGAGAGCCGCCAATCAACAACGATGGTCGCTCGTCGCTCATCGCACAACCATCGTCCATTTCTCACGTCCTATCCAAATTTTGAAATGCCTACACTTGATAATCTAATCGTTCATCAATCAGGCTGTTCAGAAAAATAAAATCCGTTGAAAAGTTCAAATTCGAAATATGAAAAACTACAATTATTAATATGCATGCATATTTGGTCTGGAAAATTAAAAAGGGATAAACATTTTTAAAAAGTGCATAAAATTTAACAAACAGAACTTTTGAAATATTAAAATAAAATCATAAATGCGCAGAGCAATTAGTCGTTATGCAATATATTCACGAATACTTGTTTATTTTTCATTCAATAAAATGCATTTAATATGAGCACACACACACACACACACACACACACACATATGTACTTCTGTTGCTGAAATTAGAAATTTAATAGAAAATATTATAAATTTAATCCAAATCAAAAAATACCATATAAACATTTACAATATTGCATAGTACATTCATGTCGTTGTTTTCACTTTTAAAAAACATACTGCTTAAAATTGCTGTTGTATCATTACTTTTCATCAATTACAGCATGTCTTATTACTGGAATTGATGTGTAATTTTTATTTTCATTTTGAAAAAATAAATAATATTTTGTCAAATTTTGCATTAATTCACAAGATTATTTTATAGTTGAAGTTGTATTGAAAAGTAATTTTTTAAAATAAAACACAATAAAACAAATTATGATTATATACTTTTATATTGTTAAAAGAATGAAAATTTTCATCAGAGTATGAGACGACATCATTCAATAATCATTTTACACTTTTTGAAAATTGGAATGACGATGAAAAATATCGTGCTAATCAGGCATATAATATGCTGTTGTCAACAAATATTATTACCACTTAAATGCCAATTGAACACGGCAGTTGCTTCAATGTTTAACGTTTGGCCCAACCAAGCAAACAAAACACCATGTTCTGACAGATAGCAATCGATTGGATTGGTCATGAAGGAATCGAATTTATTTAACATATTATTTATGAATACTGGCAATGCATGGAGAGCTTTTACAAATCTAGCAGAGGGCTGCAAACGGTCAATTATGTTCTCAGCTCATTTAGGGGTCATTGATCTACTGCTACAACCACAACTACAACTGCAACTACTACCACTGTGCTGAGATTGAAAAATTCAATGAAACTACACACACACACACACACACACACACACACACACTGCTACTATATGCATTTATATATATATATATATATATATATATATATATATATATATATAATGCATTCATTTCGTTCGTTTTTATCACTTATAATAATAAATTATTATACACTAAATAAAACATACAACTGATTTCCAGTTACATATAATTTGACTTCATACTTAATTCATACTCCAAAAATATGCAACTTTAAATGTAGTGCAATAAATTTGTTTGCGCATCTTTCCTTGTATGTGTATTTGTAATAATAAAAATTAATTTTTTAAAGCAATTCGTCAGCATCGTACAAATTATTTTAATAATGCATGTGCAAAAGTTATTTACATGTGTAAAAGCCTCTTTAAAATTTGGCTTATTAAGTTCCAACACTGAATAAATAAATCAGTGATCATGAATTATGAAGAATTGCTGAAAAACATTCTATAAATATATGCATAACAATGTGGCATTGATAAATTATGTGCTAATCTGTTTCCCAGAGAAAAATTAGGATTAAGAATAAATGAACTAATAAATGAAACAGATCTGTCAGATAAACTGGTTTCACAAATACATGATAGCATAAAATTAAATGAATATTATAAAATGCCTCAGTTTATGTAGTTCAATATTCACTTTCAAACCAACATAATATTGCTGTGCTTCATTATAGAACGCAATAAGGACAGTTGTCTCATAAAATAAGAATTGTTGACATTTTCAAATTTTATTCATCAATATAGCATCACACATACCTCTATCATCTATATTTTCCACCCCAAATGTAGTCGTATTGTGAAAGCCACCGAGAACAGTTTTGCATGTTCCACTTCATCATAAATTCCCAAGTGTATATGTTACGATTGTTTTCCTCTATAAACTTCTTTGTCTTCTCTTCTTCAACAAGATCTTCTTGTGTAACCATTTCAGCAGGAAATGGAAGTGAAATCGCAACATTCTTCAATATTCTTAGTGCCTATCATGTGATTAAAGGAAAGTAGTAAAAAAACATTTCAAAAAGAAATTTTATTCCATCTTACCTCATCGATAGTCACGTAACCACCGTATTCAATTATTATCCTTCCAGCACGTACGGGAGACACATAATGATGAATAGATCGCTTTCCACCTCCAAGCTTCATTCCTTGCGGTACTTTTGTACGTGGCAACCACGGCGGATCAACGCGCCATATGGCAAAAGAACTTTTCGTTATCCAAGGATTCACCTTTTTTCTGATAGTTTCAAAATGATTGTGATGCAAAAAACCACCACGCACTGCCTAAAATCATTTCAACTTTAAACTATTTAACTTATGAATAAAAATTAGTTTATTGAATTAAACAAGCCTATTTGAAATATAATTTCTTTCCTAATAATGTGAATCGTTTACTTTATTTCTAGCAGCATTCAAAATGATTCAATAAAAGTTGCACACCCTTTCAGATTAACTATTCAAATTACTTCTTATAAAACACTGATCAAGAAAATTTCAATTATTGCATAATATAATTAAAAAAAAAGAAAACAATAAACGCTAATTCATACTCGAACACCATACTGTTGATGAATCAACTTATTATTGACAAGCTCTGGCCCGCGAATTTCAATCAGTCTTCTTGTAGCATATTTTGGATGTTCACCTATGGAAGGATTAAATATCGGAGCTTTCTGTACAATCGGTAATGTACGCTGGTCATTCGGTGGGAAAATCACAGCTTAAATGAAGACAGTTAAAAAAGATATTCCAAAACCAACAAACTTACGTCCAAATTCAACTGGAGTTTCTACCATTTTTATCCCTGAAGAAGTCAATACTAAGCACTGCTTTACGTCTAAAATACAAAATAAATAATCGTAGAGAACTGTTTAAAATTAAAATGTACAAAAGATAATTCGTAATATATACTTACTTAAAAAATTAACCTTTCCTCTCAATAAAAGTAAATTCATCTTTAGCTTAACGGCTATCACATAATTTCAGCAAATATTATAACATTTGATTTAAAATTAAATTTTATGTTTTCTTTCTTCAGTTCTTCAAATTATTTCAAGTCTATTTTTTTCAATTAAAATTAATTAAAAATATTACAGTAGTTTGCAAATTATCTATAGTAAAAAGTACAATTTTATCTTACTGTAATTACAGTTTTTAAGAATCTTAAAAAACTAATGTTAACATTTTTTCTTATTTGATAATGACTGATAATTAATGACTTAAGATTTATAAAATTATATTTTTTAAATTTATTTACTAATCTTACTCTGTTCAAGCATAGTTTAAGTAGAGCATACAGTGTGAGCATGGTTCTCAAAAGTGACAGTCACGTTTGTCAATTCATCCAGTTGAAAATCTTATAATGCAAGCATAGTTATTTTATTTTAACTTTAATTTTCAAAAAAATATTAAGAAAATAAATGCAGTTTTGTTTTGTATAGCAAAGTAAATCACAGCAAAGTCATTAGTGGAAATGATATGACAATAATAATAAATAGGCAAAGAGAATTTATAAAAATAATATGGAAGAAATGAATTTCAGAAAGCAAAGGAATAAAAGAAAAGCTTTGCATAAAATTGAAATTCGTCGCAAAGAAAAGCAGAACGATTTGTGCACACGGAGCACCCGTCTGAATTATATTTGATACTGATAGACTTGGTGATAGAAATTTCTACATGTAAAAGTCTTCTTTGTCGTCGTTGTGAGTTAGATGAATACCAGAATCAAAGGAACTTTGACAATCATGGTTGACTGTCAAACTTTCTGCATAAGTTGTAATTTTCACCGGATTCTCATTGCAAGCAATTGCTTTTTCATGAGCATCTTGTTGCCGTTTACTTGATGCTGTAAAAGATGCATCTGAAAGCGGTCGTTGCGACATTTTGGCTGCTACGCCCAATTCTCCTGGACTGAATCGTTTACCCCTCAGACGAGTCGGTGGTATTGGAATACGTAATACAGAATTTTGTCTGGAAAAGTAACGTTTGCCTGGAAATTCTTGCTGCAATTCGGCTTGCGATTCACAATTTAAATTTGTTATATCACAATTGCATTCATCAAGATCTTCCAATGAACTGCCGCCAGATAACGAAAATGCAGTTACCATTGAAACTGTTTTTAAATTTTCAATAGCTTCTCGTAACGCTTCCATTTGTTTTAACAAAGTTGCATCAGTATCCATAAGAGCAATCTAAATATAAAGTTTTAATAGTTTTTAGTTTGACTACAATAAATAAGTTTGACTGCTTTTTTGTTTTTTTAATATAATCATTCTAAGAGTACATAACTATTTAGAATAAACGAAAACTAGAATAATAAATATTCGAATTATTTTAAAAATGAAAATTGCTCTGACAATATATATAAATTCCTCCTCTTTTAGCACAACGCATACTTGAAATAGTTGCAACATTTTAAAAAGTTGCTTTGTTAAAATTCAATGGAAAAACATAATTTCATAAGAAATAATTGACAACAAACATTTTAAATTTATTGCACATACTATATTGAAGGCGATTTTTCAATTTCACTTTGCATATAAAAATTCAGTTCATTTGTCATCAAGACAAATTTTTCGTCGCCTATTATTAAATAATTGACCTGCATTTTAAGATATTTAAAACTGGAATTTAGAATAAGAAAGAATTTTACGCAAATTGCAAAAATTGCAAGTACAAGCCGTGCAAAATTATTCACTGTAGCAATTTAAGCAACAAATAAAGCAATGCATAAAATATGATGTAAACGGTTTTGCAGCTAAAAATCGTATGCAATTACATATTGCACAGATCGAATTAATATTTCGAAAAAAAATATTTAATAGATGCTTCACAGCAATTACTGTAAGATAACATTTTAAAAAGCTGATAAATTGTCATTTTGAATCATGAAAATTGCATGCAATTTTCTTAATTTAGCATGATTTTGCTTATAGCTATAACTGTTGGCTTAAGATTTCAAAAGTATTGAATTTTTGCAGTTGCAATGATGAACTTTATGCAATTGATTGTTGGCCGTTATTTTTGTCAATAAAATTGGTGTCATGTAAAAGTTGTATATCGACTACCGGTGTCACGCTGACTTTTTCAATAAGAAGTGAATTCGTCGCCTTATTGAAATGCGCGACCCACAGTGAAATGATGTTAGGCGACAATGTTCAATTAAATTAATAGTTGATATTGGTCGATAAATTCAATTACTGTCATTTTACAGCGGCTTATAACAATAAGCAAAATTATACAAGTACATATACGTACAAATATAAATGTTTTAATAATTTGATATTCAATTTATAATAATCAATTTCTGAATTAGAGAATCAAAGTAGCAAAATGAATTGAGCAGAATGATTTTAGCTCATTTTGAATTTGCGTTACCTAATTTTCTTGAAAAAAATTTACCAATGAATGAAAAAAATTTGCAAAAATATAGTAATGCATTACAATAAAGCAAGGCTACGAACAGCTGCGTTGTAAAACTGCCCAAATACAGATGCTGACAGGAAAATAGTAACGCCAAATAGCTAGACAAGGTTACATAATTGCTACTGTCTGGACTCTTGACAAGGTGCTATCAAATACGGTGCCATTCAGACCAAAGAACAATTGGTCAGCGTGCGTATATTGTTAAGCTGGGCCACTTGCAATGCTCTCTGATTTGCTAATTGCTAACTGCAGAGCAATGCAGCGTGAATAAATTTTATACCTATCTGCTTGTAGCTTGACAAAATAAGAAAAAACGGGCTTTTCTTAATGATTAAAACTTTTTAATTTATAAGAAAATAAAATGCTGCTATTTTTCGTGTTATTCAATTGAAAAATAATAAATACAACAAGTGCTGTGCTTTAAGAAAGAACTTTTACAATTCACGATGATGTTGCCAATGAAATTAATGATAAATACTTTATTTAAACAATGCTTGTTATTTGATCATGCTGTTAATGAAATTTCATTAATTTATTTATTTGCCAAAATTTGACAGTAATATTAATCAAATAGATACTGAAAGGATTACTTAAACGGAAACACTTGAAGAACTGCTGTTAACAAAGTGATTATTTTTCAAATTAAGCTAACCAATCTCTTGTTCAGCATATCGTTTTACTGAATAACTGAACAAAAATATAAAAAACTTTATGATAATGAGCTAAAAATTATAAGCTCGATAACTTAAAGCAACCCAACAACTGTTTCATGCTAGCTAAACATTAGTAGTAAAATTGTTCAAAAGTTAATCCATGCATCATGATGCAGTAGATCAAATTCCATTACAAATAAAAAAATGAAAGTGTTTTATTAAAAATAAGGGTAAATGCATTTGTAAAAAAATAAAAAATAGTCTTTCATTAATGCAATGCTTGCAAGAACATTAATTTTTAAAATGGCCACATTTTCTTTTATTGATTTATTGATTTGATTGTAAAAATTTTCCCACATGAAAACTTTTTTGCTTAATCTACGCAAGCGTACTTGCTTGTATATCTAGTCGATCTAATTAATTATCAGACTTGTTGTTGAAATCAGATAAATATTCTGATATGTTCTGTCCATCTTAGATATAAAAGAAAGATAATTTTACAATATAATAATTACAATCTGTCCTGCATTATGTGTATATTTAATTTATATTTATTGACGTTTAAAATAACACAACTTACTATGCATAAAATATACTCCATTACGCAGTGCTTTTAGAATTGTTAATTTTATTGAACATAAATCCGCTTTTTTGTGTGTGTATGTGTGCTTGCAAAATTTGTGCTTTTTGTTCAAATTTTGTCATGTGTCATCACTTTGTATTAAGGTATCCAACCCGCTGAGAGGATCAACTTCAAAAATTCGATTGATTACTCTCCAATGACAACAATTGAAATAAATAATAGTTCCGTTTGTGCAGAATTGATTTGAAATAATCTTTGAAATCGAATCTATATTAAAAATCTATCTTTTTCTCAATTTAAAAATTACAATAAATGTAATTGGTGAGAAATTTTTTCAGCAAAAATAACATAAGCATAACATTTATATGCGTGCCCTCACTTTATCTACCTGCAAATAAAATTTTCGAATCAATTCCGCAATAGCTTAGCCTGGTTTCATTTGACCTATTTTCTCAATGATTGCTCTTTTCTAGCTTTTGCAAAATGTTCATCTTTTTATGTAAATAATTTTCAATCTCAATGATAAAACTGAAAATTTCTGTAATCAGATGAGTCACATTTTATTGATCATTGATTCAGCATTTCATAGCCGTAGTAGGCGATACTGAATATTTTTTCTATGCTTGATTGACTGAAATTTCATAAATTAAAAGTCGCTTTTCACCCAAGAGAACCAAGTAGTAATCGTTTTTCTCTCACATCTTGCTTGTCATTAATGTGCAAGCTATTAATTAAAAAAATATTTAGAGCTGACAAACAGAGCGGATTACTTTTGTTCTATTTAGAAAAGCTCCAATGGAATTGACTTACTTGTAAAGCTTCCGCCCAATTGTTGTACAATAAAAGTGATACTAACCCAGTTGAAGGATAATAATAACAATAATAATAATAATAATAATAATAATAATAAACCTTAGCTATCGGCAGCTGCAATCCGTTTTCAATCATCGTACACTCCTGACCAATAATCATATCGTATTTTAAAACTGAAATTTAAAATCTGAAATATTGAAATGGATTTTAATAACAAAACTTGCCTTGAAATTTCAAACTTAGAATTTTAACTTGAAAACTAATTTGAATGAAAACATGTCATTGTGGAGGAAATAAGCTGAACATGATGCATCCGGTTAGATACCATCTGCTACGCCGATAAGAGCATGTTGTACATTGTAGTCAAGCGTAATTGAATAAAAAGGTGATGAAAAATGGGCCATCTTCCAGATGAGCATATCAATCATTGAAAAGCTTCACCTTGGTATCTATTCTCAAAAGAATTAACCGAACCAGATGCCATGTGATCACTGTATGGCATGCATTAGAAATAACGAGTACACCGTAAAATTCAATTCAATTACTAAACCAACGCACATTCTGTTCCTTTTTTTCTATATGTATATTGACCCGAAAGTAAGCACGCAGAGCAGATATATTTTAAAAATTGAATTAAAAGAAATTTTTATAAAACATGGACTTAAAAGCCAATGAAAATAGGAAATGTTTTCTTTTATTTGCTCAATAATTTGTTCATACACACACATATATGTACGTATGTAATATAATAAAATGAAATAAAATGTAATACAACTTACCATACTGTCTCTGAGTTCTTCTAATTTAGCAGCTGATGATAGAGAAGCATCATTTTCTGCTACATTTAAAAGTGTCAGTTTACCACGACCAAATTCCACATTTCGTCGTAACTTATCAAACAATTCAGATTGCTTGTTTTCCATTTGTTCACTGTTTGATAAAATGCTAGCACTGAATTGATCCGAAGCAGTAGAATTCATGGTAAATAAAAAAATTTTCTTTTTTCTTTTAGAACAGTACAGTCTGGTTAGATGACAAGTCTTGAACAATGGAATTGATCAAATTAAAGATTGTTATTAAATTAGCACTGTATATATAGATATAGATATAGATATATAATATGTGTGATTAGTTGTTGACCGATCAAAGCAGTGATTGAACAGAGATTTTGTTAGCCGATGACTGACCGACCGGAACGCGCGAATGACTAAAACAACTGACAGCAAGTAAAAGGACAAGCAGTCGACAATGGACAAGCATTTGTCAGATTCGACCAACCAAAACACAGCTTGCAAACATCCGCTAGGGTGCGCTAGTGATGGATCGAAGTATATGATATTAGTTCAATTGGAAAAATAATACTAGTGCCATGGCAAATTTCAGGTAATACTAAAATGTCCTTTACAAACAAAAGCGTGTACTTAATCAACTAGATTACAATATTCTTGTATGCATTGCATATTAGCAATCGTCAGGTCAACAATTGGTCATAGACAAATAGATAGTTTGTGCAGGATGTTATTTGCCAAAAAAAAATGGCACAACTTTTGAAGTTCACCTATGCATGGTGGTTTTTTCAAGCATACATCTTATCAGAACATTGTCCCTAGGCAAGCCTAGATCGGATTACAACTCAAGGCTGTTTTTAAATAACCTGTTTCCATGTAAAGTACGTAACCGGCTTGACATCCGACGCTTTGATTGACGCCTGCCAATCGGTCGGTCATATAGCAATTTCAAGCCTTGTTCACTGTTGCCACTCTTCACCTGACTTGCTTTTTTCCAGTCTCCACAGTGCAACAATGCCTAATTATATGTTGGCACTGCTTTGACAAGCACTCCACTCAAATGAGCAAGGTCATCTTGCCCTATAAATGTAAAATACAAATAAGCAATCAGAAAACACACAATTATTACAAATATCCGCAATCTATATGTCTGCTTATATGTGACTATGCAAATTTAATAATACATTAGCACAACAAGATTTACTATAGAGTAATTATGAATTATAAAAGCTAGATTAAAATTTACTTATCATATAATTTTTGTTATGCTAAGCTTAACATTGTGCATGTAATGCAAACTATTTGAATGACATTTTATTTGAAAACAGTATTCAAATAATAAAAACTATTTGCAACCATGATATTTGCATTTATGCTGCTATAGAATTTAAGCAACGTCCATACTAAGCAAATAACAGATTGATAATATCAATGATAACTTAATCAACAATGAGGAGAGAAGCCAAAGTAAGAATTATGACAATAAATGATGCTCTTTTGAACTTCTCCGTAATTGAGCATCTCAGATATGATGCATCGATTTTAAGCATATATAGCCTTAATTTTCAATTTCAAAAGTAAATTAAACAAAGTGAAACAAAGTTCTCTTGTACTTCTAGTAAAAATATAATATTATGCTTAACTTTCAACTTTCTTGGGAGCGAATTATCAGAAAAAATGAACTAGCTTATTAAACTCGTATGATTTTTTGATTTGTTCTTTTCTTCATTAGCTGTTGCAAATTAATTTCATCAAATTTGTAATCTTTTTATTTGCCTAAAGTCTCTGTTAGCTAGCTAATCATTGTACACACACACACACACACACACACACACACAACTATTACACCCCATAACGCAGTGTATCTGAAGCATTAATAAGTACCAGAGTGCTTTTTTTGTTTGTGTTCTTTCCCTTCTGTTTGGTATTCAACAATAACATGGGATTTAAGATGATAGTATTATAGAAGCATTAATAATTGCACAAATGCCAGTGGAAGCAAACATCATTTACTTTAAAATTTATTTGCATAACGTAAACAAGCAACTTTATAGCATATAAAAGCATGGCACATAATAAATGTGATAATAAGTATTTCTGTGAAGAAACTTTAATCAACTGCTTGTTGACAACTCTGACATTGCCTTTTTGCATTCATTGCAATGACAAAAGTTTTTTTCGAACCACAAGTACAATGTGGGACATATAGTTGCAGTACTTTGACTCACAGTTTTTTCTCATTAAAGCTTTTATCAAATTTACTTACAAAACAAAAAAGAAAATGACCTATAAACTGAAAGAACGATGGCCATTAAGATATAAAATACAAAAAATTGCAATTGTCAATACATGATATAACACTTGTACATGAATAAACAAAAGCTGTGATAAAATTTGTGCTCTACTTTTTTCTCTTCTGTAATTAAAACTGCCAGGCACTTGATAAAAGCTTTTTATAAAGCAGTAGATATTCAAAAAAACGAATTGAATTTCTGGCACCTAAAAGCAAAAAGGCCAATAACCCATATTGAAACTTTTATTAACAGATAATTCACATAAATTATAGTATAAGATGTCTTCTATCTTATCTTCTAGATCTTGGTTTGTAACAAATATAAATAAATATGATAACCTTGAAATATTACCTGCATTTCATTACAAACTGAAAGATAACATATTTAAATTTATCAAATTATTGCCTTCTCTCTATAATAATAATAATAATAATAATCATAATCATAATCATAAAGTATTGTATCTTTGAAACCGCTTTGACATAAAGATAGAAAACTGCATTCTATGAGATACTTCATGATTCATGATATAAAGCATATGAATAAGAAATAATGAAAAGTTAAAGTTAGCAATAAGCTATTTTATAGACAAAACATTTTTAAAGTAACTTGACTGCTAATTTAAGTGTAACGTGTTGGGTTGCTCGTCCAGTCTATTCATCTCTGTTACCTTAGCTCTGAGTATAGCTAAGCGTTTGTTAGGTACGCTACTTTGCTAGCCAAAACATCGAAAAAATAATGCGGTCATTCAATTATTAAGATTATTGAAGTTGCATGAATATAACTCAATAACATTGCTGTATAGAACTAACAACTATAGAGGATCAGGATCAGACTTGCAGCAAACATACACCAAACTGACTATCTGACTTGCTGGACAGCGGCTGTAGCTTTACTGGTTGTACACTAGCAAAGCAGCTGTCTATACGCAGCTGATGTAGCTTGAATGACAAGGCTCACAGATAATGTGGCACATGCTCTTGCTGCTTGTCTTTCAAACCAAGCTAGTACAGGCCGCAAGCCGTGTCACCATCGTAAAATGAGCATTGCATAAGCTTTGAAATTATGCAGAAAGCATTTTATAAAATATAAAAAAAGTATTATGCATATTGTACATATGTACATAGTATATAAAAAAAGCGAAGCAACTCAGCAAAGTTAAAATCAGCACTACAGTACAATTCACAATGTTAAACTTTTCCAAAAAAGCTAATAATAAATTTATAAAACTAATTTTCATACATATAATATGTATCATACATTTTTATAAAGTTTAATCATGCTTTTTTATTTTTATTTGCAAAACTGAAGATTTATCAAGACACAAACAACTGAACAAAATTACAATGATTGCAAAAGTACAATGAATTAGAGAAATCATAATTGAAAGTGCAAGGCTAAGAAAAGCCTTGCATTGTATAATTAAATGCAAAATATATTTTCCATGAATTAATTAAAATAAGTTAAATAAATATTGTAAATATAATTAAACAGCGTATTTTGAACTTAAATTTTCAATAGTGCTGTTGTTTTCAATATTTCAAACAGCAGATAAAACGTTGCTATGCTATGAAAATTTTCAAATGACAAATTGTATTAAATTGTAAGTAATAAAATATATCTTCGTTAATTATTTTATTAGTAAAATTTAAAAAAATGAATATAAAATAAACGACAAATGATCAAAACAAATTACTTTTAAAATCTTTTATACATGATGCGCCAAGCTATATTTGAAATAAAAACCTGAAAATCATTTACTAATGTAATTGAAAACGTAAACACATAAGAGTATTTAAATAAATTCAAAATTTCTAATTTTGCATTTAAATTTATATGGAAAGAATGTTTATTAAGTTGAGCAAGTTCTTTTTTATAAAATGTTGATGTAAATGCTGACTGCAAATTGATGCATTTTATAAAAATTTTTGCCGTTGAAACTTAAGTGCGATTTAAATGCTAGGATGAAAAATTGACAAAATAGAAACGATTAGTATTTAATTTTTGAGTTGTTATTTTTTAAATTGAAATTTTGGCAGTAAATAAACACAGTGACCTTTTTTCGCAATTTTAATGTTAAAAGGAGAAATTCAAGTAAAATTTAGTATATTTAAATGATTTACAGCATGTAAAAATAACAGTTAATCAATTTGCGTTGATGGAGGAGTTGTTTTTTCATGATGATTATAAATGTATGTAATAATTTAGTGTAATTATCGATTTTAGTTGAAGTCAAAGTTTCACGTAGTCATAGAAACAGTTTGCTTGCACAGAGAAGATGATTGCTGCAGTAAACAAGTGAAGGTTACGTTGTGAATAAACGGTATGGAGTTTTCAAGGTTTGTCTGGACATTCGTGATTAAAGCTTATTGAACTAAAGCATTCAGAATAGGCTGTTGACGCTGTGTGTTCTGTGTAAACCTGTTTTTCTATAACGCGTGTGCTTCGTCATCATAACTTGGTCAACAATGCATACTACTGCAAGCCTTGGTCAATTACACAGTGCCGTTGAGCTAGAAAGCATCGCTGCTTCTAGAACCAAAGCTCAGATTTATACAGTCATTAATATTCAGCAATTTTTTTTCCAATATTTTCCATTTATTATCAATCTGTTTATAACTGTATAAGAAATTTGAATTAAATAAGTTGCAAAAATTACGTTAACAATAAGAAAATATGGCTAACGACGCATCAGAACTTTGGATCATTTTGCCATTAGTTGTCTGCGCCGTGCTCATTGCAATCATAGCTGTAATGCCGGTGCTAATTCGACGTTACTGTTTTCATTGTATTCCAGAAGATTCTTGTAGTTGCTGTTTTGGCTGGTCTGAATTTTGCGTCAATACAGCAAATTACTGCTTCTGTAAGCCATGCGAATGCAACATCCACGAAGAAGAGCGTATTAGACGTGTTTAAAATATCAAACAAACCACCTCACTTAACAGTTAAGTATAATATTTTTGTGTATTTTTTTCACAAAGTATGCAAATTTTTAAATAAACATGTACATACACATATATTTGGATTTCTGTAAGCAATGAACTTTCTTACCGAGGGAATACGTCTAATTTAGTATAGCATTACTTTTGTGAAATTGACTATGCTTAATTTGATGTTTAAAATGAAAAACTACATCAGTTAGAAAGATTAATATATATGTAATACTTCAAGATTTTATTTTTATTCTCTTGCGAAAGTATATATATCACTTTTCTTTATCAATAGACCAGTTTGATGATTAATAGAGTTAGCAAAGTTAGTTTGATCAATAGAGTTAGCAACTCTGATGATTTAACAATTTAACTGTTTAAATTACAGTTCTTGAGAAAATTATGTTATAAAATGTATAAGAAAAGTTCATTAGCGTTATTCAATATTTTGCTGTGAAGTTTATTATACTTGAGAGCAGTTCATTTTGAAAGTGAAATACAGTCCTATCAATTTTTTGCTAAATAAAAATGGAATACAAAACAAGCAGAACTACTTTGAAACTGGTCATATAAAATAACTGCTCACGTTTAATATATTTAAGTAGTTGTCCTTAAAACATATATTTGAGAATAAAAGTTTTAGAAAATATATATGATATTGCATAACATTACAAATAAAACGTATCATTACGTCATGGATGTAATGTGCTAATGTTTTAGAATTTAAATTTATTTTATAAAATTCATGTTTGATTTACTTGTCTCAATCTGTAGATGTGACTGTTAAAGTCTTGTTGTTGTAGAATAGAAAAGGAGATGAGCATATATAATGCATATATGTGGGCATATGAAATTTTTGACCTATAACTGAAGATAAATTAATAAAATATGCAAACTTACTAGTTTTCATTGAAACAGGTAAGGCGACAAAAGAATGTATTATCAGCACTTTCAAAAACCAGTTATTTAAAACTGCTGGTCTTATATCACTAAATTACAAAATTTTTAATGCAAGTCTATTCGCTAATTGCATGGCTTATGTTTATAAAACCATATACCTTAAATACAAAAGCATGCATACCTTATGTATAATTTATTAAGTGATAAAAGTACAGTATACTACGTGTATTTGGCTTTCACTAATTCATGATGCGATTATGTTAAAATTCATTTTAATTTGTTTTTAATGTAAATCAACGTTAAAATTTAATTTTAGGAAGTGTGAATAATTTTATTTATAAAAATTAGCAATAAAAAAAGGATTTATATATTTGTTGATCTTAATTGATTCTAACTATAAATATATTATTATTAATCCTCTGTTTATAAGTAAATTTATAACAGTATTAGATAAAAACAATAGATGATGAAAGGAATTGTGTAACATTACCTAATTTTGTGTACACTTATTACAGGAGTATTTTGTTTTTCATTTTAATAACTTGCTAATAAATTACTAATGTTGCTGAAATTAAACACTTATTAGGATGCATTTTTGAAATGAAATTTCAAAAATTTGAACGATTTGCGTATATTAAACTATTCAAAAAGGAAGTAATTGCAGTGAATAGTTTATTTTATGATATAAGAAAGGTTTAGTTTCAGCAATTTTGAAGAAACCACGGACCGATGAATCCGCCTCTGAAGCCCCTAGCTGGAATCATACCAAGACCTCCGTTTATTGCAAATGGACCTTCCATTGTGTTTCCGCGTAAGTTCAAATCAAGACCAAGAGCATTCCGAAAGAAATTCATACCAAAATTTTGATTAAATCTTGACAAGCATAATCTTCGTTTCGTTTGTTTACCAGCAATTTGCAATGTACTGCTCTCTCTAACGTTTTGCCCATTGATGTTTTGATATAAAAAGTGATCATTTGTGTGCTCTAAAAATTTCGAAATAAGCTTTAAAGTGGTAATGCATAATTTTGAAATTTTATTGTACAAGAGATATTTCTTCAATAAATGAATCCATTAAAAATTTATTTCTCGTGTCAAGGATTAAGGATTTTTGAATTTTTAACATAAAATTATTAAACAACATATTCCATAAAAATTGTCACCCTTTGTAAAAATCATTACATAAGCTTAGACATCAACAGTTTATGTTTGAAAAACAATTAAAGTAACAGAAATACCTGAAATGCAATTATAATTGATAATGAAGAGAAGTGCAATACTTATCAGCTTCATTATTCTTCTGCATGGTGTTTTAATTTACTAATGATTGATTAACATGAAAAACCAGATTTGTACACTAACACTAATAAAATATTATTATTAAACTTGAACAAACAGCACTTCACGCATGAAACTTGAGCCTGCTGTCTTTACATACTGTAGACAAGAAAATGCTCCGCCTGGACTCTTATCCTCGTCACGAAATGCAAATTAAGGATTTTTATTCCTTCACAGATTTATTTGAGAAAATATATGCAACAGTCAAACACACACACACACACACACACACGAAGCAAGAAAAATGAAAATTATATAAACCAATTTAGTAAGTACATACGTTGCTACATCATTGGCCCATCGCTATAATAATCAGCAACAAATAGACTGCGTAAGAAATAAAATTTTAAAACAAAACTTATGCAAGCATGTTTGAATACATACTCAATTGTTGTATCGCATTTCTTTAATCATAACCACCCAGTGTACATTATATTTGAATACAAAAGTATTGATTTATTTGTATTAGCTAGTGTATATTTTAATGAATTTATTACCTCTTTGAAGGATTGTATAAACAAAAGCAGTGTTAATATTTAAAAACAAAATGTAATAAATAATAAATATTAATCGTTTGACAAAACAGCAACAATTGTTGTGTCTTAAATGTTTAATTGTGTTTAAATCATGTATCTGATTTTCGGCTAAATTAATGATAAAAGTTAAATTTTATATTAAGAAAAGCATTTCTATTCTAACTCAAGCATGTCATTTATTACAATTAATATAAAATTGATATTAATAGTTTTTTATAAGTTGGTAAAAAAGCAAGGTTTTGAAAAAAATACCAGGCAAAGCAAATCAAAAATTACGGTAATAGACCCCAAACTTTCATTTAAGCATTTTCTTTTATTAAATTGAATTTGGTGTAATTTAATTTTTTCACTTTGATGAATTGGATATTGGAAAATTTAATTTAGACAAATGGATTTAAAATAAAATATTAATATTATAAATAGAATTTAAGTTTGTCACTTTTCGTTAATTGTCCTGCATTTCATTTATAAAGAAAAAACAGCTGAACTATAGTTGTACTGGATCTCTGATTCAGTTGAATGGAATAAATAAATTTTTGCACATAAAATTCAGTGCAGATTTTTATTTTATATTGTTTGTAGTAGCCTGGTTTAAATTTTTATCAAATATATGAATGACTGAACTTGTCTATTCCAATGTTTAAAGCACGTTGAAAGACGATGAATACTATTTAAGATTAATGACAAATTATAACCTGTTTTGTTCTTGTGACCGGCATTTGTTTTTTGTACACTGTAAAATTAGTCTGTGTTGCATTTTTAGATTGATTATTATCAGAAGAATTTTAGACATTAAAGTGTTTGTATTTCAATAAATTATCGATAATTTACACGTGAAATTGCTTGTATTAATGATAAAATTTATTACTATTTCATTTCATACCACACCGATGTTGTGCGTCATTTAATTAGGCAATGAAACTTTTATTTGAAGTATAATTATGTGTTAACGTCAGAGTGTAGCAGTATAAAGTATTCATTGCGTAAAGTTATAGATCTTTGAAAATTATAGTGCATAAATTAATTTGTTATAAATTGTATGAAATACAAACTACCTTGAAAATTAGTTTTGTTCATGTTTAATTTTGTTGAGAAAGATGACGATATTACTGTAAATAAATAAATAAACACACACACACACAGTACGCATATGTTTTTCAAGTATGAAATTCTTTTCATTTTTCTGTGACCAAAAAAAATCAGAGCGAACAGTGTCAAAAATGATACGTTATTTAACCATGAACTATATTATTTACTTGGAATTTCCAATTACTTGGCTGTAATTTGTATGCGTACTGTGTGTGTTTACTTATTTATTTATTTACATGCTGACTTGCGTACGGGCTTGTAATGTACTTGGTTGAACGCAGTAGCTGAAAAGCTGTAACAACAAATGCATAAATTGCATTCAAAATAGAAACCCGCTTTTTGTACAATTATTATTATTATTACTATTATTATGAAAACACATATTTGCAACAAATAAGTCATAAAAATAAAAAATGTTTTAAAATAGAGCAGAATTACAGTCATATGCAATGCATCAGTAGAGTGAAACTGTTAAAAGATGATAACGAAAATCGAATTAAACTTATTTTCAATAGTCTGCATTGTTAGCTAAGCAATAAATATGGCAAAATGACAAATTTTCAGCATGAACCATATCTAAATATTGCCATTAGAAAAATGCATTTGCATATTTTTCTGAGAATATATTTTAAATTTGTAAATTAATATTAGCAATTTTCAAACGACAAATAAATTGATATTGTCACTTATGAAACTTTGTCTATTACTATGAATGCATATTGAGTTGTTTTAAGCTAATATCGTTCAAAATTAATCCACAGACGGTAAAGCATCCAGGTAATTTATCCAAAAATTAGCTTACTTTATTTTTTCATTATTAAAATTACCTTAAAATATAGATCTTTAATGTTATGTAAAAGCTAAAAGATGTATATATTTCTTAAAATTAAAAAGCATCTTTTGAACATGATCACTTCACAACGATCTGCCAAAATGTACTGTATGATGTATGAAAGCAAAAATGGGGCTTTGTTTTCACTTGCAAACATTACATTAATTTAGAAAACCAGGGGATTCAAATATAGGCATTTTCTTCTAAAACTCTGAGTTTATTAGGGTAAGAGTCGTCATAGATGCTGAGAGTTCAGTACAATCACGTTTTTGGAACAACCCATTTTGCATAAAATTGGAACGGCTGGTTTTCAAGATTAGGGCATCAGAACAATGCTATAAGTGTTGAAAACTACTCGACATAGATTTCATTAATTTATTTTAAGTTCCTTCAATTAACACTATCTGTAAAAATTTTTTTAATTTTGCAACTATGCATTCTTTACCCTTTGCCTTAATATTTTTATACATGAATTTGTTATATCCTTCTTATGGTGATACAAGTGAGTGAAGTTGAAAAAACTCGTTTACTTGTAAAATTTATTATTTTTTCCCAAACTAAATCACTTTATTTTATTAGAGAAATCTTATATTTCAAGGTTTGTTTACAATAACACTGTATCCAGTTTTGTAAATGATGAAGAATTAATTAATCGAAGTAAAACATTCATGCATACTTCTTCATTTACTTGCCAGTAAATATGAAGTGCACTTTAAATCAGTATAATATTTTTTTTTCATAAATATCACTTCATGTTTACTCTGATAATTCAGCATATCGAATGTATGAGAATTTTGTCAAATATAAAATATTATATAAAGATGCATACATCTTAAATGCAAATAAATTAATAAATAAACTCTTGTGAACTGAAATAAGCACAAATATTATTCATAACAAGATTTATGCAAAAATGTATGCGTAAGATGCGCAAACTTAAAAATTTATATTTTAGCTTCATGTACGGACTATAGCTCACAATGCCCTGACTGGGCATCAAGTGGGCAATGTGAATCTAGTGAGTGGGTGATGAAAAACTGCAAACTTTCATGCCGAAAATGTTTTGGCTCTCTTCCTAAACGTAAGCAACATGTTTATAAAAAAAATAAAATTTTACTTTATTCAACTTCGCACTTTACGCTACATAGAAAGCATGCTATTTTAAACTATTTCAGGAGCCATATTTATAATTTTTAAGATCATGAAAGCATAGAATAATAAGAAGAAGAAAAATAACTTTTTAATGTTTTAGAATATGATATACATTATGTACCATTTGATTTGAAACCCATTGCATTTTTACTTGGTCGTTGGAGATCAGAATTTGGTGGAAAAGCTAGATTTCCTACAATTCCCAACTTTACATATGGTGAACAACTGGATTTTAAATTAAGCGACACTCCATTGTTTGGAATGCCATCAATGAACTACAGGTTCTACTCTAATATATTTAAGTGTAGTTTAGTTTTACTTTTCTCATATGTAGCATTATCGTATGCAATTGATATTATAACGTGTGATATAACATATTTTTCAAATATTATGAAAAAATGTATATAATTTGTTCTTTTTGTTCATGATATTTCAAACTCATATCAATGAAAAATCACTTTAGCGCCTTTGCATGGGGCATAAACAACAAGGAATCTCTTCACAGCGAATATGGATTTCTTACTGTGAAAAATCACACCAACACTATTGGCTTAACGACAGTTATGAACAACGGTAAATATATTAAATTCAATATCTGCATGCAAATTTTTTCAGTAATACTGAAAAATTGTTATACAATTAATGAATTTTAAAGCATTAAATATGAATTCTTGGAAGTTAAACTGCTATTAAGATTCAGTTCAGTGAAATATACAAAAATTAAGCAGCGCAATATTTAATCAACAAAAAGTAACAGTGAAAATGGTTTTATATTGAATATATTTGTAACTTTGTTTCTGATTGAATGATAATTGCACTAAGTATTCACGTTTAGGCTTTACAACCGTTGAAGAAGGACAGGTTTCTGGTAATAGGATTGTACTAAAGCTTGTAGACATTGGAAGAATTAGCTGGAGTCGAGATTTGCCTGTTTTAGATGTAAGTTCTTTGTTTTCATTATTATTTTTTTGAAATGAAGTGTAAAAAGTAATTGTGTAATTAAGGAATAATTTTAGACGTTAATTTTTATGAACATTTAATGTTATTTATTAGAGATATACTCGCTGAAATGAATCTTGAATATCGTTAATTGCACAACAAACATACAGTAACCATTAATTAGTAGTAGTTGTATTCAGCATTTGTAAACAGTGTGTTGTTCTTTTCATGCATGAGTAAAGGTTTACATTGTCGCTGTGAGACGCATACTAGCAAGAAGACAACATTTTGGTCGCTTGTTGCTCGTTTTAACGTATTACAAGATTAAAAGAAAATCATCATATAAATAATGATGATTTATTTGAACAAAAATTATATATGTAAAAAAGTTGTCACACAAAACTGCCGCTGAAAATTGTTTTACCACAAACAACAGTGCTATGTTTTTTTTACTTTCAGATGATTCGAGAAATCACGTTAATTGATCCAACTACTCTAGAGCAAAGACTGCAAATGGAAACTCTCACTCATAAAATGCAAGATCATACTTTCATACGGTATAAAAAAGTTTTTCCTTAAACGTTTTCAGTTTTCCAGTTCTATTCAAATTGTTATTGTACAGCGGCAATGTGAAGCCATGCTCAATATATGTTGTATTGAACAATGCAAATTTTACTTTACGATAATATACGAATAAATTGTTCATAAAATTGTCACAGTATTAATTGTATCCTGCGGGGAAAATTCTGAAAACCTGGAAGCAAACAAGCAACAAAAATAAATAAAATAAATGCTTTGTTGGTTGAAAAAAAGCCAAAGAAAAGAAAGTTAAATTCACACATACACACATTTGACATACATGTTAATTGACACACAATTGTGCAGATACTTTAACTTTTGAGTTTTAATAAATCTTGATCAAATGGTGTAAATGTTGCGTTAGCATTAACAGAGGAATTCATCAACAGTTTTTGAAATGATAACTGAAAGTTTACCAGTGATAAACATTAAATTGTTGGTTTCATTTATCATTGCTTCAGCACAATTCAACGCTGTTCAGCTTAAATACATACGAAGTTTTGACATTTGAAAGCAATGAACAATGAATTGTTGTTGTTTGTTCAATTGTGTTCGGTCATTTCAATCAATTATACGAATAACGTGAGAAGAGAAAAATAAAGATAACAAATAACGCAGTTCAGGTTTTATTAGATGAACATTTTTGAAGCAGTTAGTAAATTATACACTGCTTGAAAAAATGCCGCTTAAACAGCAATTGACGGCTTTTGATCAATAAAGCGGCATCGGTCTTCTAAGTTAGCATTATTATCGTAAATTGTTGTCATCATCAGTCATCAGTATTACAAATGTTGACCAACGATAAGCAACTGTTATATAGATGATGAATAAGAAGTAAAATTCTCTCCTGCGTTTGCTTTTTGTACCTTTCCGTCGAAACAGAATGTCAAAAACATCCATTTTTAAACAAGTGAAAAAGGATTCAAAAATAAAAGAAAAATGTTCATCGAAATCAGTAGGTGATATTATTTATTTATTTATTTATTTATTCATTTATTTATTTATTTATTCATTCATTCATTCATTCATTCATTCATTCATTTATTAGATATTGCTAAAACTGCAAACTAAAAAAAAGCAAATAATATTTTAAAAAATCCTTGAATTCTAAATAACACAAATTAATCTTCATAAAATAAGTGCAAACTTTACATTTTGTATTTGCATTGCATCTGCAACGTTGCGTATCATTAAATTTCAGAACAACAATAACTTTTTTATGCAAAACACTATGAGCAATGCATCACACACCCACACATAATACTGCTTTACTTGAATATCCCTTTATCATACTGTCACCGCCAATGCGTCTGCTTATTGTGAACCAAGATGTGAAATTAAAGATTTAATGAATTGAAACATGTAAAGTATTTTATATTTCATAAACATACCTCTTCCAATTTATATATGCATTATTTTTATGTGTTCACTGAGCAGTCAAGCGTGAAATATCAAATGGAATATTAAACGATAGGCAATGTTAATTATTTTACAAGAAAACGCTTGTGTTAAAATTACGTAGCTTAAAAAGTTTTAAATATTATATTTGCATTGTAAAACTTTGAATGGAGACGAAATTTACTGTGATGCGTATGTGAAAACTGTATTCAGCTCTTTAAATAAAACTATCAAAACAGTCAATTATTGATATTATACTTTGCCAGAAGAATTAAAACAGTGACTTACATAGATGAGAAACCGCATGCAGGAGCAATAAGTAAAACTTTTCATACAACTAAAAGTAAAGAATCGATTCATACAACTAAAACTAAAGATTACTGAAATTAATTAAGTTAAGGTGAAATGTAAACATGAATACTAAAATTTAACATTGTGATGCATCTTTTGTACTAAATGAAATGTATCTCGTCATTATAAATAGTTTGCTATATATTTCAAACTTTTCAGCATAAATAAACAGATGAAAGCTTTTTCTAACTTAATGATATCCTGAACTGAAGACAGTATAATGGAAAAAGTTGTTTACAGTTTCTATTCAGGTAACTGGCAATCAAAATGTCAGTTAAACACTACAGCAACAAATGTACAACATAAAAATAAGTTAAGTCATAGAGAAAACAATGCTAAATAGATGAACTTATAAAAATAATAGTTGAATAATAATAATGTAATGGTTATGTTATATTAATCGAAAAATATAGTTTAATGTGTGCTAATTAACTTTTGAAAAGGTAAAAGGAAAATTTTTAATCATCCGTCCCATTAACAGTAGTTCGTTATGCAAATTACTCATGTTGGGCCATTCCTTTTACTACATTACAACGAAACTGAGATAAAGCATGAATTTAGCTGCATACTTTACGACCCATGGAAACTAATTCTACCTGCCGCTTACCTCCCTCATCAGCATGGTCTGTTAGAATACCAGCATTACCAGTAATACGGATTTTTCAGAAGAAAAGTTCCGTTTCCTCTTCTTCAACTTTTTGTAGCGCTTCAACAATTGCTCTGGCTTTATGCCTAGCGGTATTTTTTGCAGATCCAGGCTGGAATGTATATATCTCTCTTTTTGTAAACAAATCACATAAATCAAACGAAACACATGATGCGTTGCGTAGTAGCGAAACAAGTGCAAGAAAACTCTACAGAGAAGCGTGCAAAATTACCTGTAGGTAAGTCATGTTTCATAAATTTTATTTTCTACTTATTAACCAGTTACAAAATTATTCTAATAAGTAGCTAAGATGAATTGTTTACATTCAAACAAAAAGCATTTTACAGCATTTATGATAATTAAATCATGCAAATAAGTAAATCACTTTTATGTACATTTTCTTACTAATTCTTACTACACATATATATATATATAGAAGAATATATATATATATATATATATATATATTCTTCTTTTCTTTTAATAGCATTGAAATTGTTGAAAGCATTCCAGATAACTTGACATTTGACTCAGCGATATTACCAAAATCTACATTTGCAGCATGGAATATGCTTCTTGCTTTGGCGGAAAATGAAATCAATATTGCTGCTTATAAGACAAGTCTTAGAGGCAAGCATATTTTAAACAAGCCTGATCTTAGCACGGAAATGGTAAATTAAACATTATAAAATGCAAGTACGCTACTTAAAGTTTATATTTAGGGTGAGAAAATATTTGATCAGTTACTTAAAGCAGGAACTGAAAGACATGTTCGTGTTAGAATGGTTGAAAATTATCCCCCTAAGGATCGTGGAGATAATGCAGATGGTTTAAGTCTAGCTTCTAAAGGTGTGCATGCATTTAATTAATTAATTAATTAAAATAGTTATGTTATGTTATATTATATTAATAAATTGTTGAAAAAATAATGTTTTTCGTTAAACAGAATCAATCATCTGCAATGAATTTCAGTTAAAAGATATATACATATTGCAGGTGCATTACATCGTCGGTCTTTACATTTAAAGAAGTATTACGGATCTGGAACAATGCATTCTAAATTTTTTGTTGTTGATGATCGTCATTTTTACTTGGGTTCAGCAAATCTCGATTGGCGTTCATTAAATCAGGTTTAAATTTTATTTAAATAAACAAGAATATTGATGAAATGAAATTCAGAAAATGGAACTTGGAGTACTTGTCTTAAATTGTCCATGCCTTGCCAAAGATTTGAAGCATATTTTCGCTTCGTATTGGAATTTAGCTTCACAGCCACATCTAAGTTTAAATAATAAAAGTATGTGTTTTTCAAAAAGAGATGATATGCTGATCAGCGAAACAGACATCAATCACAAAACACCATTAACAGTTCAATATAAAGGAGTCGATACTGATGTATACATAGCGGTGATTTCTTTCATAATTAATATGTGCGTTGTTTTAATAGTATTTGTTAGAATTTTTAGGCATCTCCTACTTCACTAAATACTGTTGGTCGTACGTGGGATTTGGAAGCCATTGTTTCAGCTATCAGTTCGGCAAAACGTTTCATTTATATTCATGTAATGGATTTTATACCAATGGTTTTGTATAAAAAGCCCAGAAAGTATGTTTCAAATTTTAATTTTAAGTAAACAATTGTAATATTGTAATAATTATAATAAATGATTTATATAAATAAAATAATTCAGTTACTGGCCAGTAATTGATACAGCACTGAGAAAAGCGGTCATTGAAAGTGGTGTAGAATTGAAAATCTTAGTTGCGGCACTGCATTTTGTTAAAGAAAATTTGGCTTTTCTCAAATCTCTTCAAGCAATTAATGGATGCTCAACTAAAGGAAGTGTAGAAATAGTAAGTGCGTGAAGCTTTTATGAGAAACTATTCAATTAAAATAAGTCATTTAAGAAAATATTTAATGTTCCTGCGATTACGGCATTTCAAAGACAGATAGCTAGAGACCGTCGAACTCATAACAAATTTATGGTCACTGAAAACACCGTTATAATTGGTAAATTTGAAAATTTATTATTAATATTTAATAATAATGTAATTAACTAATCATATTTCAGTTTACACCTGTTTTCTTAATATCAGTCATTCAGTTTCAAATCATCGAATTAAAAATAAATATTTTGTAAAAGAACAAACAAATTCCATTTTTATTTAAAAAAGTGTTGAGATATTTTTCTCTACCACATTTAAATGTATTATTTTTATAGTAATTTTAGCAGTTTGCCTTGAACAATTTTAGCATTATACTGAACATCAATTTTATAATCACGAAAAAGCCATTAAAGTGACTATATTATATTTAGTTATTTTACGCAGTTTTTGTTAATTATTATTCAATCTTTGTCAGAACAATTTTACAGATACAGTTACAGGAAAAAGAAAATTAAGGTTAAAATATTATATGGCATGCATGAATAGCCTACAGTAAACTTCCGTTTCAATAATTAGCATAAAACACCAAATTTTGCAGTAATGCTTAGTAATAATTACTATAATACACATTGCAAATTTTGATGAAATGCTGACAGTTAATATTTACACCGTTTTCTGTATTAAATAATGAATTAAAACATAATTACTAAAATTCATTGTTAATGAAGATAATTATTTTTACATATGAAAATTATAATAAACCTACAGTTATTTTTTAATTGAGGTACGTCAAACTGGTCTGGAGATTACTTTACAACTACTACAGGATTAGCGCTTGTTTCTCATCAAAATGGTTTGAATCGACCTTTCGTCGATAGTATTCGTGAAATTTTTTTGAGAGACTGGAAATGTTCATATGCTCATGCATTATCAACTTACATACAGCATTGCTTGGAAAACAATAATAATAGTAACATGTGCGAAAACAGCAAAACTTGAAACTGTTTTAATTTTCAATACGAAAGCCCACTTTATCAGTTGTCTCAAAGTATAGTTTCGAAAGTTAAAAAGCTCAACAACTGAAGCATAAAGTTCAGACATTAACGTTTCACTGTCATTGAAATTATATTCTGACCAAATTTTCATTTTTGTTCTATTGGTAAAAAATAAACAACAAGTTATTCTGTTTACTTATTTATTGATACTCTTAATTGATTCGATTCTCAATAAAAATTTTCATTGCAAGCACATTCTGGAGTACAAATATTGCGTGCAGCTTAAAATATGGTGTAGTAAAATGAGAACTGTGCTTAACTGTGAAAATGGTGACATTTATGTAACTTTTTGAAATATTAATATTCGAATAAATAAATTGCATGCACTGATCCTGTTATTCACTGGATAACACTACTGATCATTGTTAAACATATTATTTCATTTATGTTTCTTGTTTCTTTCGACGACATTTGCTTCGATGCTCTTGCCAGTGGCTGTGTTGACACTCAGGAGAACAATACTGAGTACTCCAACAGCAATGATAAATTGCTTCTTTCTGGCACTTTACGCACTTAAACCCACAAAATATATATAATTCTCATTTACATATCAATAGGCAAAACAAATTTATTACCCATTGCTGCTTTTTAGCGCTTGATATTTCTGCCTTGTTATGTTCTAGTAAAATTTGAATTTCTGTTCTCAAACGTTCATTATATTCATTATCCATCAGAGTCTTAATCGAGTGCAACTGTTTCTTGTAGTCTTGCACTGCACTCTGATGTTTCTGTTGTCGTAAACTTTCAAACTGTTTTTCCATCTAAATACAATGCAAGTACACAGCATTTCATAATGTAACATAATAAGAAACCTAGCTATACCTCATACATCTCCTCGACTGCCATCTTTTCTAATTCTACATAAAACAGATCTCGATAATAATTATTTAAATCTGTCACGGCCACACGATAATTCTCATCACAAGAACATCCGTTGGTTCCCTTAAAAGTCATTAGGATAAACTTTTAAACATAAATTTTCAAAAACACTTACTACATCCTTTTCATTTTGCAAATAGTTATCTGAACCTGAATGCACAGGTTTCCTGAACATCTTAAACTGACCTTTCCGTTGTTTTTCTTTTTCAGAAAACTAAACAAATAATTCAAAAGTAATAAATTCAACCTTGCATTCAAATCAAAATTAAAAAAAAAACTTAACTACCCTTGCAGCAAAGCGGCGTGGCATTATACTTTGCAAAGTCTTCACCTGAAACAAATACAGCGTAAACCGCAAAAGTTACTGCAAAGTTTAAAATCATTATTTTCTCTATACAAATACCTGCGTATCCACTTCCTTTAGTAAATCTGTTGCAAGTTTTGCCATAGCACTATCTCCTGCAAAAAATCATATTAAAATCCGACTAAGTAACAGCAACGTTACTTAATCTATTTTCAGAAAAAAAACAAGCTATATAAGCTAATTAAGCTAATTAAGATTTATATAATCTAACTACTATTTAATAAATTATCTTCTTACAGAATTCTCAATAAAAAATATTATTCTTTAAAAAATGACATAAATTGCATAACACGCTTCGACTTACTTCCAAATACGATAAAAACATTATGACGCAGAAGCTGAAAATCGTTGAAAAAGTCGGTGGGATTCAAATATTGCATATTCCGTATTTTTCTATCAATTAAATCCAGATCAATGTGGTTAGCAATCAGCATGCGATACTGTTCATCAGATACTCCACTCTGAGGATGTGGCAAAGTACCAAACTGACCATTGGCCTAAATTTTAAACATAGTAATTATGAAAATAAATTATAAAATTGTTTACCATTTTTTCAGCACTTTGCAATATTTTGGAAAGACATGGTGACAAAGTTTCCAAGTTACAGGGAGGTTCTTTTTCTATTTCCTATAAATTTATCTACATTTAACAACGGTTCTTTTTAAACTTAGCTTGGTTTGTACTTGACAAGCATTGCAGAGCAGCACTGCAGGATTAGCTCGAAGTTCAGCACTTATACATGACGAATGATATACTCGAAAACACTTAGTACATGGATACAATTGGCCTGCAGCATGACACTCGAAACAATACCAGTCATGCTCTCGAACAGTCTGAAATTAAAATTTTCAGAACGAATTATTAGCCATAATCAATCTATACATTTTTTCCACATAAAAAAATTGATACCTCATCAGTGGCAATAGGAACTTGATAAATATGCTGTTCAATATCCTTATCAAAAACACAGTTTAGCAGTTTACTGCTCACGGAATCATCTAAACGTGCTTTAGTTTCCTCTGCTGTCCAACGAAATGTTTTGTCCATATTCAAAGAAATATTTTGCAATGTCGCTGGCAATTTTGCAGATGCAAGATGGTTTAAAATAGTCCATAGTTTATGAGCATATTCAGATGTAGCAGAATGAGAATCAGCCATCTCTTTCAGATTCACTGTAGAAACAAACATATTTGAAACGAAAGTAAAAGTAACTCCCAACTGCATCATACAAAAGAACAAGATTATATGAAATTAAATTCCATGTAACACAATTACTATACAACTCAACTAACGTTGAACATAAGCGTAATACTCTAAAATTATGTGCAACGCAATAAACTTGATGTTTATGCTATGTGCCTCAAATTATAACTGAAACATATACACAACTATCAAATGTTAAACATAATGCAAAGTGTCAAAAAATCAGATAACATTTAAAAACTGTATTAAAATATGTGTACTGATATGCATGGATGTAAATTTAAACACTGAAAAGGTAAATGTTTTTCACCTAACCCAACCTTTAAACACGCATATCTAATGAATTAAAACATTTCGACAAAAGAAAACGACGATTTAATAGATATGCCAATAGAAATTCTTCATTAGACAACAAATCTCCAATTTATAACAAAAATACAGTTAATAACAACAACGTTTTGCATGTTAGCAATGCAGTAGCAGGTAATAACAAAAACCTGTTTGAAATAAAAGCCATGCAAGAAAAATAAAGAAAAACGGCCGTTTAAACAACACAATTATAAAAATTTTACGGAGTGACCCACTTTAATTAGTGCTTTTCAGGTTACAATGCATTTTATTTAAAATAAATATTACTAAAAGTAAAAAAATTTTAAACCATATTAATTTTAATTAATAAATAATATAAAGTTATATTTTTAAATATTTTATTTATTTAAATCCATTTCATATGGGCATACTGTAATTACTTTGAAAATGAATGCTTACAATGCAGCGCTAGGAGTAAATAATATAATATGTTTAAATGAAAAATAAAATTCATAACATTTATTTAAATATTTTTATATTTTATAAAACATTAGCAATTATAACTTAATATTTAACGTGTAAAAATAAATTTTTTGCTCTCTGTATTATTAAATAACATTATAAATTATTGAAAGAGCAAGCTATTTTTATTTTAAAATTTTGTTGAAAATGTTTTGATATTGTTATATGTGTGCATTTAAATAAATCATAATGTCATAAATTATAAATTTTAAAATTTACTCAAGAAATTGGACCTGATTTTCTCAATACAGTTATTACTAATGACGTTTTCTTTTGTTTGCTTTGGGATTATAATTTAGAACCACCCAGTCAGTACTTTTTACTATTAATGTTACTGTATAGTATTTTTTTCAATGTTAATGATTATTTATTATTTTTGAATGGAACCTCTCAATGGATATGTGATAATGCATTGCTAAAAATTTTGCACGTAGCAGTAGGCGGTGCTCAACTCATAGATTAAGTTTGTTTTTGAGCTATTGAATTCATTGATTTCAATTTCAGCGCTAAAGATAGCACATCTCATTTTCAAGTATTGATTAGGTTTGATTAATTAATATATGACAGTTTGTGGCTGTTTAATTTATAGCTGTGACAGTTTTTGTGACTTCGAGCAGAAGCGACATTTTCAAACAGACTTGCTTAATAATGTGATAAATTTGTTAGTCATTTTGATTAAAAGCTTGTTATTATTTTTTAGATGGACGAATTAGATTTTTTTGAACTGTGCAGTGATATAGAAGGTTATTATTGTGACACGCGATCAGGTGTTATTTATAAATTAAGTTCAGAGAAAAATCTTATGCCTGGTGTCCCAACGAAAAGTGACTTGCTTCGTGTTAGAGAGAAGAGAGAATTTTTGTCCTTTCGCAATTATGAAGTATCACAGTTTAATGCTTCTAAGCTTCTAAAGCGTTACAGTTACAAATGTAATTCATTAGCGTCAATTCATCAACATGCTATGTATAATAAATGGGAAGCTCATCAATTTATGGAATGCGCAATACGGGATGCATTTGATGCACGAAATTGCGAACTCCGAAAGAGGACAGATTATCCGTTGAACGCGTCGATGAAATGCTTATTCATGGATACATATTGTGAAAATGATGCTTTGCTTTCTATCTGGAATTTAAACGGCAAACTGTTTTCCCATTTGGCATGCCCGTATGCTGACACTCAGCATTTTTTAGATGTTCTTGTCAGTTCAGAATTGCATTTTAATGACGAGACTATTTTCTATGAAAATGCTTGCCTTTATGAAACTTCTCTGGAGAGTATGAAATTTTTTGTAACTGGTCGGACTCGCAATTCAAACAGTATGTATATTTTTGTGTTTGTCATTTTAAATTATACTATAGGAATAATATTATATTATTTTATTTTTAATAATAGATTGTTCCCTATTTGAAGCAGCGATTTCAAGGGAAAACATTTCCCAATCATTACCTTTAACATGGAAGACTGGCATTAGGGACTGTGAATTGGTGACAGCTATGGAATATAACAGTTATTGTAACACTGTCTTCATTTGTTGTGGAAATTATATAGGAATTCTGGGATGCAATGACTTTATTTTGAAACTAACACCACGTTTCAGAAATTTAGCTAACGCTATGGCCGTAAAAAAAGTAATTGTTTGTGATTTACTCTTTAGTATTTTTTAGAAATTTTTTTAGGATGGAAATTGTTTATATGTTGGAATGAGTGGTTCCCAGGTAACTGGTCATGATATTCGTGAAGCATCTCGTAAATCAATTTTTTGTGGTATAGTTTCTGTTAGTGCCTGTTCCTTGAAATTATGTGAGCGTGATAATTCACTAATTATGCTGTCTTTTAATGGCGAAGTGAGTTTTACTGTTTTAACATATAAATATGTGATTTCATTTAATTTAGTCAAAACATTTAAATTATGGCAAACATTTATTCTTAATAATTTATATTTATGAATTGGATTGTACTTGTGAGCAATATTTAGTTGAAGTTTGTATATATATATATTTTGTTGAAAATGGAAATTTTGTATATTTACATTGCAGATGCAAGAAGTAGACCTTCGTACTGGCAAGACGGTGATCACTTATGAGAGGCACTGCAACCGAGGATTTAAGCTTCCATTAATTATGGATCCTGAAGAACGAGTGATTTTGTCGAGTAAAATTTTTAAAGCATCATCCTTTAGCTTTTTTCTTTGCATAAAATGTCTCTTTCTAGCCGGTGCAGATGGAATTGTGAGAATTTGGTCAAAATTGACGGGTGAGCTGGTACAAGTTATTGACGTTTCTTCTCCTATCACCGATAAGTTCAGTATCCCCCAAATTGCATGCACCAACATTTTTAAAAAGGGGATCCGACCTGCGGAAGTAGTTGTAGCACGTGAAGGTGGCTACAGATTATATCAGTTGAAGTGAAAAACCTCGTTTTATATTCTAAACAGCTATGAAGAAGCAGGTGAATCAATGATATAGTGGAATAATTTGACATAATATTTTTGGCAGAACGTTCAATTAATTGATAAATTTATTTGATATTTTTTGTAGTAGCCTGGTTTAAATTTAAATTTGTTCAATTAAAATTCAATTGGAACGTTCAATTAAATTTTCATTTTCATATTTTTCAACGTACAGTAAATAAATTAAAAATTTTCACATTATGTTAATGTATACTGTACTTTATTTCATTGTAACCATCTTATAGTGACATTATATAAAATTATTATTTTATTATCAGTTATTATTATGAACAATTTTACGTTTACTCAGTAAATGAAGTTATTAATTAACTTAAAGCAGACCATGTTTAAAAATTTGGAAATCATTAATTTAGGCATCAAGATTGTTTAATGTGTGTGGAACACACTGATTCAAAATTGTATTTTTTTTGGTCAGTTGTATAAATTTATATTCCTTATATGACTTATTGTACATTGATTTATACTTATTATTTCCTGAACTCTATAAATCAAATCTGTATTCAGCACAGTTATAGTAACAGCCGGGCAACATTTAGCATTAGCTGATTTTAAGATTTTATTGCGTTCTTTTAGACTACACTTTTTTAAACATGCACCAAATTAATATTCTTTAAAACTAAATGTAGTTTGGGATTTTATAATTCATCTAAGAAATAAAAGAAATATTCTAAAATGCGCTGAATACCATAAGTTTTTCATTTCACATTTTGCACCTGAATTATAAATTTACTGTAGCTTTATTTGAAAACATGATAATTCAAATGTCAGTCGAGTATTTGTTTGATATATACCTCGAAGAGGCTTAGTAATTGTCATATTTTAAAAAATACATTCAATGTTATTGGATTTTTTTGTAACTGTTATTTTTCTGTAATGCAAGCGGATATTAATTTGTCGATATAATGATTTGTAAATATGATAATGTTGCTGAATTGTTGTTGAATTAAAGGAATTTGTATTTTACACAGAATAATATGTTTTTTATTTGAAATGTTTTATAATATTTTACAGTTTTTACAATGCCAAAATTTTTAACAGTTTAGTGAACTAAAATAGTTTTAAATTTATTGACATTCTCTGAAGAGTGTGAAATGCATTTGGAAACATTTCTTTATTTGAATGTGCAAAATGTGCGATAGAAAGGATCGAATCTCCAAAAGATTTCCTGGTCTTGAAATACTAGTGGAGAAATTGTGGAAGATTTTGTCCAAGGTGAGTTATTTATAATTTAAATTTCAGTTATTATATACGTTTTAAAAGTATTTTAACTTTTGAGAACTGTCTTTTGATTTTTGATGTTCAATGAATTGCTCTAATTTTGTGAGAATGCACCGTAAATGAAGAAATGCAATTGTTTTAGCGTACTGATATTTCATTATTGCATTTGTTTGGTGAACAGATGTCTTTGGCTTCAGAATTGCTGAAAGAAATACTCCACAGCAAAAAGGTAAATTTTGTTGATATTTTCATTAATATTTAATTTTTGCCGTTGTTCCTTAGTTCTTTTTTTACTTTTGGTCTTATACTTTTTATATCCATGGCATGCATGTGAAAGAGGCCTTTAATAACTACAAGCATAATGATGATGATGATGATAATAATAATGATAACTGTTTTAATGATGTTTATACTTGTATGTTAGATTGCTTTTATTGAAGTCGACTGTTCGCTTGTGGCGACCGAAAGATGTTTTTTTGAAGCAGCGATTGCTAAGACAGGTACAAATTACTGTAAATATTGTAGTATCTGATTATATATAAATTTTGTATTGCATTTGAAAAGCAATTTTGGTTAATATTATGAAGGACACGTTAAAATGATAATCAAACACAATGCTAAATAATATATCTAGATGTGATGCTCTTTAGAAATTGATTTGGAATGAAATGCAAGGAAATTCTTTTCAATTGCAAAACTGATAAGTAAATTTAACAATGAAATAAATTATCTAAGTTTGTTGGAATTTTAGATTTTGTATGAAAACAATGTTTTTAGGGGACATTTATAGCCGGTGTTGTTATATAAAAGAAACTGTTATGCATACATTTGCTAAAATTTTGTTAAAAAAATTTCGAATGAAGAAAAAGATTTATTTAATAATTCAAAATTTGCAAAACCTTCATAAGGAAATGCTATCTATTTTATTATTGCTACCGAAATTCAAAGAAATGGTAAGTGAAAATGTTTTGCTTTCTATATTATTAATTGTCTTATTGAATTTTTAGACTGGATTGAACATATGTTCTGTTACTTTGAGCGAGTTTCCTTGGCCGTATCAAGCTTGTAGGAGCACATCTGGCGGCATAGATGTGTTCGAAATTGGTATACCTCACATAACAATGGGTAAATTCATTCATTTATTTCCATATTGCTTGAATTTTTGGTACTATGGTATGATTAACTACTCAGGTTTTCCATCAATTTTCACATATTTAGAAAAAGTTATCAATAACATAATTGAATCTTGCCCATACAGAGGGAAGAATAATTTATATAAAAAATACGTGCAGCTGTATGTGGACATTCTCAGGAAATATTCCTCAAGTGAATTTGAAATGAAGTTTATTGTACGTTGTCCATTAAGGACGGAGAGTGTGAAATGAATAATTCTTTTTTTTTCAATTTTAGATTGAGCGCAATTATGTAAAATTTTTGGAAAGTGCCGAAAAATGCTCCAATTGTAGAAAATTTAGCAAAAATGATCCGAGATTTACATGGGAGGCATTGAAGCCAGTTGTAAAGGAGCACAACCAATACAGATTTTTATTCAATTTTCACGTAGACCGTGAAAAGCAATATGATAAATTGCCATTGTATGAAAAATATTTGCTCATTTCCGGCTACATTGCCTCTTATAATCCTGAAAGAACAGATCGTCGATATTTTGTCAAAGTATTTTTTGTTTTGCTTTATTTTGAATGCTTACAATTGAACATTAGCAGTTGCTGTTTATTTCTGTGTAAAGCTAGCTGAAAAAAGTCGCGTACGTCGAAAAGAAGGACAACATGAAAATGCTGCAGCACATCTACTCGGACCAAAAATATTTACTGAAGAACGCATGCTGTCTATCTTTTTTTATTTGTTAAGAGAATCGCATGCTGACATATCGATGGATTTATTTTCCTCAGTAAGCCGTTTATTTATTTCATGTTTATTTTATCATAAGGTTCCATTTTTGATATTAGATTAGGAAGCTCTGCACTTATGGCTATTTAAGTCGGGCATCAAGTATTGCTAACATGAACGCAGCAAGGTATCGTTGTTTAGCATCGTTCAACATTTTAGCACGAGTAGCCAGGTAATTTTGTTAATTTTCCTTTCATTAACATTTTCATTGCTTGTTTTTTTGTTTCATTTTAGTTCAGTCGGAATCGAGTTGACTGATTTTTTATATGACGTTTCATCGAAGAGGCTGTTTTAAAAATTAAATTAATAGCGATAATAATTATTGTAAACTTCCACAACAGAATAATCAATTTTGAATTGCAGATTCATCAATTTAATCAATGTTGTGAGGAATTATATTTTACGTGCGTTGAAGAAACATTGAAAATGAATGTGCTTGACTGTCATTTTGTGTCAAGGACGACAATTAATCAAAATGTTTAGCAACTGCAGCCTTTATTGTTTGTCTGGTTTTTATCTTGTTTGCATAGAAAAACTGAAAAATACTCAAACAATATATTTTATGGTAACCTGAAAGCGTCCGAAATATGATTAATTAAAATTTTATAATAAACTTGATAACGCTCAGAAAGTTATAAATTAGCATAATCAATAAACACTACGTAAATAACAGTTTATTATTGATGAAGTTGCCAAGCACTATGAGTAAACTGCAGGTTACTTCGTATTATTGATTACTTGCATTCCTTTACTTTTTGAATACAGTATTTGCACAATAGTTGTATTATATCGAAATTTAATCAGTTATGAAATGAATTAGAAATATGCATTTCAGAAAAGTTTTCAATGCAAAACATGTACTGCATATAAAAAATTATGTTTGTGCAAACATGCTCACTGTATGCCTTATTACTATTATGTAAAATGTAAAAGAAGCTTATACTGATTTAGAAAAACATTGTCAAAGTAGGTTGATTATGCTTATTGTAAATTTTTTTGAAGCACAGACTTATTTACTTATTTGAATTATCTTTTAATGTTTTAGAATTATCTTTCCTTACTTAAACAATAGCAGGGTTTTAAATGTAAAAAATATAAATTATACTGTAATTCAAAATTTAAATGCTGAAATATTCAATATGTGATGGTAAATATATTCCCAAACACTCATTTCAAGCATAAAGTATAACATTAAGTTTTAACATTAGCTGTGCCATATTTGGGAAAATAAAAAAGTTATCTTTATGATCAACATTGCCCATTATTCAACAAATTAACATTTAAAAAACAAATATTAATTAAAAAATTTTTTTAATTATTACTGTTACCATTAATGAACGTTTTTTATGTATAAACTATACACTCTGTACAATTAAGTGATTTGCAGGATGTGTATTGTTGTTCAAATTTCTTACAGTATGTCATAATTCATTACTTAACGATAGTTCGTGTTTCGTCGTTGACGAAAACATATTTTTGTGTTTTTACTTCAAGCATATGATTTCATGATTATGTGCATTTTCAAATTGCCGTTCACTGCTTATTTACGCTAGATATATTACCTTTTTGATAATAGTACATTGCTTGGTAAAGAAACGAACTTATCGATTGTTTTTATTTTTTTTTATTTTATAATAATTCTTTTGTATTTTATGTAATTTACGTACAAATAATCATGTTAGTTCAGTTTATGGGATTGCCTGGTAATGATACTGAGCTTTTAATAAAAAAATGTTTTTTTTTCTTGTAATTGTGAATTTTATTTAAGTGATCTTTGTTAATTCTAAAATTGAATCTAGTTACTATTTCTTTTTGATTATTGTTTTTATTACTCACAGATTATTAATTTGTGTTCATGTTTATATTTTCAGTGTTTTGGCCGCCCGTTGTTTTGTCTGCATCCGTTTAAAAAATGCCGTTTAAAAAATTGGAAAGCCAATCTTTGGATAGTATTCATTCAATGAGAGTCGTTGACCTAAGGGAAGCATTACGAGCAAGAAATTTATCTGCATCCGGAAACAAAGCTGCCCTGTGCGAAAGATTGTATAAGGTAATTACATTATTTTTGTCTTGTCGATGTGGAATTGCTAAAATATAAACCACAAATTAGTTTTCTTTATTTTCACTTTCTTTTACGGGATGCCTGTTATGAATGCATTTTGGTTTACTGTAATTGATTTTAACGTTCAATTTTGCAGATACTGTACTGTGAACTCTGAAGTTTTTGCTATTGACAGCTTAATTTTGCTTTGAATAGAAGATGTATAAAAATTTATTATTATTTTTATATTATAACGGTTAATATGAAGTTACTGAATGTTTGTTGATTATGTTGTAATTGTCAGTTATGTTGAAGAACCATTGCTTATGCAAATGCTATTTATGAGGTAGGAAAGTTAGCTTACTGAATAAATTATTTTTATATAATATAATTATTTCGATAAGTGTTTTGTGTATTTGCTGTTGATTTCATTTTTTATATTATTTTACTTGAAAATCATTTAAGAAAAACTGTTTGCGCTTAATATTCATTGCTGAAGTAGTTTTGTTGGCGAGTGATGTTTATGAGCATATTTTAGGCGATGCAAGATGATGATGCTAAGGCGAAAGCCAATCCTGCTGTGCCACATGAAGAAGCTCCAAACAGTGGAGTAAGATTTGTCAAATACTGAAATGGTTGCGTTAATGTTATGCTGTTTTTTTTATTTTTTAGATGCAAAGTTGTGGCAGTAAAATAGTTGCGAAATATCTTGAAGAGCAAAAGGTTGCCCTAATGAAAGCTAGAAAAGCTGCAGGTATTTTAAAATTTAAAGTTAATTAAAGTAGTTGGTTTTGTTTACAAATGGCACGGTTGGCGATTTACGTGAATGTGACATTGGTATATTGTAGTATTCTATTTCAGTCGAGTGTCATCAACTTTTCTTCTGCTCATTGATTTTTAATAACTGACTAATGCTAGCTAAATTTTTAGTGATAAGTAATAATGATTATGATGAAATTACAGTTATAGCTTAGAAACTTCATAAATATGGTGAAAAGATTTTGTGGGAATGTTATTGTGAACAATATAATATAATATAACCTGGTTTCTGTTTGATTGGTTATGCTTTTTATGTGAAAATAATTTTCTTTAAATTGTAATATTGTAAAGTATTTATTATTTTTTTAATGTCTTATCTGCAACGTGGCGGGTATGTAAATAAAATATGTGAATTATTCTATATTTGAATTGAATCGAATTTGCTGTTGATGACGTGTTTTGCTTTTTTATGATTTAATTTGTAAACTTTTCAGTTAATTGAAATTGAAAGACTTTTTTTATTTGCATGCTTACATATAGGGGATGTTTGATGTTAAAAGTTGAGCAGTTTTGACTTTTATGTTATGTGGAAACCGATAGGCAAGCTGCAGGCTTGTTTGATGTTGTTGTTGAATTTTTTTTCTTATTTATGCAAGCACTATTGTAAATTTTAGATTTAGCGCGTGCAGCATCGTCGTCAGAGATGGCTTCTGAAGAATCGAAAGCAGTTTTAGAGTATGAAGGCAAATTGGATGTGTCGACGCCTGCTTCTGCTCGAGGTCGTCGTGGCAAGATGCAGCAGAAGGAAGCATCGGCCGATGTAGAATCGGTGAAATTGACGCGCGTGTTGCGCACTAGAAAATCTGCACTGACGTCGACTGCTGTGGATTGTTCCGGTCAAGAGACCGTTGTGGTTGCTGGTGAAGCTGCTGAGAAGCAGACGCTTGAATTGGAAAATTCGAACCAGTTAGTAACATCCAGTGAAGAGAAAAAGGCACCGGCCAGCAAGCGGCTGGCAGGCTGTGAAAAAGACCAAGATGAAGATGTATTTGTGGAAAAGGAGAAAACTGTTGACGACCAGTTTGAGGATAAGAATTTTGCTGATGAAGTCGGAAAAGAGCAGCATTTTTCATTGGGAAGTTTTGTTGAAGAACGCAGACGGAAACCTACGGAAGATTATTCGATATGCACAGAAATTGCGTCTGACAGTGATGTCAACTTGGCTGCTGCTGCTGATGCTGCTGATACTGCTGCATCTATTGAGAAATTGACTGAAAATGTTTCAGTTGAGGTGGATCAAGGAAATCGATTAGCATTGTCAAAGGATACTGGAAAAGATGAAAGTGAACAAACAAATATTGCTGACGATGCGATTGCTGAAAGCGTCGTAAATCGACTGACACGTGTTGAAACATCCACCAAGGATAATTCAAGCAAACATACAAATGTGGAAATTTTGCAGGAACTGTCATCATCATCATCATCATCATCATCATCATCATCATCAGTTGACAAGGAAGCTTATTCATCACCTGCAATTATTGAGAGCTTCAGTTCAACACAGACCAGCCCACCATCTAAGCGCATATCTGTAAGCGGATTTGCAATAAGTGTTGAAGAAGAAGTGCTCGACTATGGTGACGACAGTTTTGATGACGACCACAGCCACGTCACCGCTATCACTGGTACTGTGGAAATTGAGGAGAAGAAATTATCAAAATTGACCCATTCTGACAACACAGAACCATCCTCACAATGTCTTGAATCTGAATTGTCACCTGCCAAACATAGGTAAGCACATTTATTTATTCTTCGTTTACCACAAAATATGAAATTCAAACTACTTTTCTTTCATTTAATTCAATCATAAACAGCTTATTTGAAATACATCACTTTTCCAGTTAATTTTGATTGTTTATTCATTTGTTATGAATCTGATGATGAATCTGAATCTATAAAATCTGATTTCAAAAAATTGCATTTTATTTCTACTTAATGTTTATGTTTACTATTTTGAGGTCTAAATTTAAAATTTATTTTTAATGTATAAAAATGAACATTAAATTTAGAAATGAAAAAGAGGTGTCAAAATGCATTGCGGACCCTGTTTCTTATGCAGAAGAGCGACAGCGTAAATCCAGTATTTGTCATTTACCTGACGGCGAACTTCTTACTGTATGATGATATTTTATTAATGGATTTATAAAAATTACATGATTTTTTATTTTTAAGAATGTTGTTCAAAAAGATGAAGAAATTAAAAGTGAAGTTGTTCAAAATGCAGATGTGAAATCAGATGAATCTGCAAATAAGATTGAAATAAATCCTTCATGTAAAATTATTTGAATAATGATTAATACATTGTTGTATTTAAGATTTTGTTTGTATACCTTTTTTTCAGGGGATGCTGATTTGATTTCTGCTATAAATAAACGAAGGAATGTTTCGCCGGCTCGTCGTGAATGCAGTCCTGTCATTTACGTGCGTTGTTTGACACGGCCGTATGCTATTCCAGCATTGCATAACATTCTTGGCTCTTTTGGTTCTTATTCCAAGAAGAATTTTTGGATAAACAACATTAAATCGTCTTGCCTTGTCAAGGTGAAATTGCATGAAGTTGTTTTTTTCTAAAATTTACTTTTATATTTAAAGCATTTATAATGGATATGGATATCATTTATTAGCATTATTGGAACGATATTGCTCATATGCTTTTTATTTGTTTTATAGTATGATGATATTGAGAGTGCTGTCAAAGCACGAGATGCTTTGCACAATATACGTTGGCCTGCTTCTAATCCAAAAACTTTGCATGTGGACTTTTCTACAACAGAAGAGGTTTTGTTTTTATTAATTTATTTTCACTTTGAACAGTCTTATTATTATTCTTTGACTAGGGATGGATTTAAAAATTTTAACAATTAGAATATGCTTTCAGATGTAATTATTATTTCATTTTGAGTATTATTAAAATTCTATTATTACTGTTGATTACAATGGAAAATTGAACTTATAATTGTTGACATAAATACATTAATAAATACGCTTTATTTATTTATTTTAGTTGGAATCCTTGTTAGCAACTGTGGAATCAGAAGAGAGTAAGCAAACATTTTTGATTTTTGAGATTTTTGTTTTTAAAAAATATTTTTAGTTGAGTTTTAGTTATTAATTTTTTGGTATATGAATTTAATGCATGGTAATTGAATTTTCAGCTTCAGAAGAAGTGTTGGTTTCAGCAGTTCCGGTTGTTGTTGGTGAAGTGAGTTGAGTTTAACACTGCTTGCTGTTGATAACAGTTAATCTGCTGATCAAGCCATTTAAAATATAAATTATTTTTAAAAATTTGTGAATAATTAAAATATGTCATATTTTTATTTTGAATTGTTTTTTAACTGAAAAAATGTATAATATTGTTTAGGTGAGTTTTTGTTCTATTGTTTTTGTGTTTTGCATACAATAAAAAAACAATTTTTATTCATTTAGCCTGACGCGAGTGGAAAGAAAGTGACATCGAAATGTGCGTAATTTTTTAACTTATTTTTTTTATTAGTCATCAAAATTTATGACATTTAACGAATTTTGTTGAATTTGATGGCCGCACTTAATTATTGTAATACATTTTTCTTTTATGATGTAAAAATTGATGATCAATTTGGACATGATTTTGATATCGTCTTCTGAATTTCTATGAATCTTGAATATATTATCTTGATGTAAATTGTTTCTTCTTCAATTAATTACTATTATTATTATTATTATTATTATTAAAGGAATTTTTATTATAATGTTAAGTTATGATTTTAATTATTTAAAACAGTCATTGTATCATCAATCAGGAAAGTAATATGTAAAAGTAATGCGATGGATAGTGAAATAAGCATTTGTATTTTGGAAAGAAAGAAAATTGTTTTTTCTATCCATATTTTATTTATTGTGAGCATTTAAACAAAGTTACGTGTTGTTTTGTTGTTGCTGCTGCTGTTATGAATATTTATATTTATTTTACATTTTTAGTGGTTGCTGCCCAGAAATTGGCGCAACTTTTTCAACGAACCACAACCAAACCGTCGTTGTATTACTTACCGTTGACCAGCGAACAAGTAACTTGAAATTTTTTTTCAGAATTGAATAAAATGCTTATTTATGATTTTTATTTTGTTCTGATTATAAGGTTGGTTATTTTTATATTTGTTTTAGGCGGAAATGCGCATTGACGAACGAAAACAACGCAGACAATTTAGGCTGAAAGCAATGGAAGAAGTTGTGAAGAAAACGACCAAAGTAGCTAATAAAGCAATGTCACAGGAAGAAAAGTTGTCGATGGTGGTAGATGAACAATCAGAGAAAAGAAATGAAGGAAACGAGATGAGCAAAAACACCGTGCTAATGCGAATTGCAATGCCAGATATAACGAGTCGTCGACGGGGTGTAAGCATTCAATATTAGAAAAGTTGAAAAATTGCAAATGGTTTATTTGTTTATTAATTTTGATTTTCATCTTCAGGGGTTTTATTCTGAGCGTTCACCGGCTTATGAAGTAAGTAAAGCATTTTAATAACAAATGATATACATGACAATAGTGCTAGTAGTAGTAGTAGTAGTAGTAGTAGTAGTAGTAGCAGTACTAGTGGGATTTCGGTTTTTTGATTTGCTTGTTTCTTTTAAGATAGAGAATTGGCGACGTCGTCCGAATTTACGAATTCCGTCTATGAGAGAAGAACTTTCGGACGAAGAGAGGCATCATTCATCAGAGGATACAAAGATAGAATCTCGGAAAAATGCTGAAAAGTTGGCATTGACGAAATTAGCAGTTGCCGAAGGTGGTACTGAGAAGAGTTTTCGTTCTGAGAACAGTTTTCTTAAACGACGTTGGTCCAACGGAAGTAGCCGATCCAGCTCTGCTGAAGATGGCAGTAAACGTCGTGCTGCTGCTGATGGTGTCGATGCTTCGGAAAGTGGTGATAGTGGTAGTGGTGGTCGTCATCAGCGTTCTAGTAAGAAGGGGTTCTCTACTTCATCTGCATATACTAATTCCTCTTCTACCTCTGTTACCTCTTCATCGTCATTGTCATCATCAGCAACGTCGTCGTCATCATCCTCCTCAAGACCTTCATCTTCATCTGTTGTGTCTGTGTCATTGAACTCGTCCTCAGTAACTTCTACTAACAGCAAAAATAACGCTAATCGAAAGTATGATTCGAGCAAAAGCAAGGACAGCGATCGAGTGAAAAGATCGACCAAGCGAGGTGACTCACGTGAAAAAAATTCTCGATTGGAAAGAGCAAAGAAAAATGATGTGGTAGTTCGTCGATCCACTCATGCTCATCATCGTGATTGGCGTTTTGATGAACATGCATCACGATCTAGTCGACATGATTCTCGGGATCGTGGACCACGTGAACGTGAACAATTTCATCGCAATTGATTGAGGATAACTACCATAGCAGAGAATTGTTATCATTATATGATTATGATTTCCAGTCTATGTAATTTACCACGCTTGCGTATATATATATATATACAAATGCATGTCAGCGTATATTTATATGCGTCGTGTGTGTGTGTGTGTATGTTTGCACGTTTGCCCTTTTTAAATATATATTATTTACCTCTGAGATGTGTGGATTTTTTGCATATATTTATATACGTCGGTATATATATATATATTTGTTCTGTACTATATTTTATCATATTTTATTAATGCACTTAATCGTTTATAAATACTGTGTTCAACATCACGCATAGTAGCACTTTCAGTTTTGCGTTTGATCTCTTGTATTAGGTTTACTGATTGTTTTTGTTTTCAAGTGCAGAGTTCAGTTTATTTTGAGAAAATGGAAATTCTTTTTCGAGATGTACTGTGAAGATCAAGGCGAACAAATCAGTAGTTATTGCATGTTTAATTTTCTGTGTTACATTCTTCTCAAGCATGCCTTTTTTTTAATTGCACAGGGAGTTTTTGTCTATAATCTGTTAGCACTGCGGAAATAAATTTCCAGGGCTAATTAATAGCATGAATATTTAATTTATTTATGGAAAAATATTTCATTTTCATTCATTTGAAAAAGAGTTCTCGTTGAAAAACAACATGGTGGTGTAGAATACGATCAAAAGAGCTATTTGATGGTGATAACTTGTTGAAGTAAAGCAGATATACATTTATTTGTTTATTATTTTTTAAAATTATACTTGCTTTATGAAACACTTTGTCTTTGAAATTGTATTTTTATCTTTTGCATTTTTTAGCTTGATTTTAAAGAAAAGTATTGCAATATTAGTAAGTTTTAACCGCTTTCTTTATCATATTTTGTTTTACTTGATATTTTCTGTTAAGATGAATTTACTTAGCACAAAGGAAAATGATTTCTGCTTTTTTGAACTCTCTAATGGTCAGAAACAAAGCAACAGAGTTCATTTCTGTTAAAGATATTAAAAATTTTTTTTATTGCACCAAATTTATGGTAAATAATTCTTTTTATAAATATGATATGATTATTAGCAAAACAGTTAACGCAGTTTCATTTAGATTTAAAAATTAAGGGTCAAAGTATTTCTATTTTCAATATTAGCATTAAAAAATTATTTATTTTTGAAAAAAACTTTTAAATGTAAATGCAAAAGTTTTACAAACAATTACATTTTTGCCAGCCACTCTTTGCTAAAATGACACAAGCAAAGTTAGCAAAGAAAAATTCGAAATAAAGCGTGCATAATAATAATAATAATAATAATAATAATAATAATAATAGGATATCATTATTTACCATACAAAAGGAAGGTTCAAATGATAGTTTTCTGTTTTCACGGAAGCAAAGCCATCTGCCACATTACACTTTTAGATTTAAAACTAGTTGGTTATACACACTGGCATAGCTTAGACGAGATTTTCCAGGAACCACAAAAAAGATAGCAGGGCAATTAAAATTTCAGTAACGTATGAAGTAAGTTGACGTTTGTTTAACGTTATGATTTGTAAAAGTGGAAAATGTGTTAATGATGCATACTTTAAATCAGGATTTATTTGCTTGTTGTTTCAGTGGGAAACGATGGCGACGAAGAAGGTGCTGATGATTTAGATGTCAGTTGACTGTTTTCTCTGTTTGACTTTTGTTGTTGTGGATGATACTGTTCAGCAATAATTTGATCAGATGGTGATGATGCAGATGAAGAAGATTGAGTGGAAGAGCTGTGACGTTCCAAATATTTCAACGACTCATCAATGTATGAAAGTACTGCAGAAAGAGCGGAACAAATTGCCGGCGAGCCGAATCCATGAGTCAAAAGCGAAAAATGAGTCAAATGACGTTGAATATTTGGTTCAAGTATTGGCGGATCACGCGAATTGCACAGCGGACTTCGATCTTGATTCAACAATGTTATAAATTCTTTCAACACTTCCCTGAAAGAAGGGAAAAAGATTTCTTTATTCATCAATTAGATTGGAAAATGGTGAAAATTGGGGGGGGGGGGGGGGGGGGGTGGGAACTATTCAAACTGAGAAATACTTTGTAGACAACAGCATTTCTTTGCGACGTTGCATAAGCTGGTAGTTACCAGAACACCTAGCACGGCACAAATATTCACCGACTTGTCGTGATGGAAATTCTGTCTCACAAGCGTAGCCAAAATCTCGAGCCAAATGTATAGCTTCACCTGTAAAATATTTTATTTAGGAAATTTGAAAATTTTTATTTCATTATTAATTATATGAATTATTGAAAACAAATATTCACCTTCTACAAGAGACGTCAATAGTGTTACATTAGCTGCTTTTCTTCGTCCAGCTGGAAGATTCAGCCCAATTTTTTCTAAACTTTCTCTCAGTGACTTGCCACCATTTTTTGACTTTGCTCTAAAAGATACGTTACACTTTGATAAGATTTAAAGAGGATGAAGAAAAGTTTTAAAAACTGATGATAATTTTTGAAGTTTCCAAGTAGAGTTTTGTTGCACATTGTTAATTAATAAATTTACTCTGGCTTTGCAAGCACAGAGAAACTGTTTTGTTATTGCTTTTTGAAAGCGACACTGATTGATCGAGATTTGCAATGAGCTGTATCATTCCGGTGAAACTGTGCAAAAGGGTCCAAACAGAAATCACACAAATATTATTCATGTAGTATGTGAAAAGAGAAAAAAGTAGAAGAAGGAAGTGCATTTTGTCATCCTATAACAAACAACAAATTGTTGGAATTGACAAATTTGGGTAAAATATAAAAGGATCACTCTACCCCATTTGAGAGTTCAGTAAGCTAGTTGAACAGAAATTAGGAGGGGGCTGGAGGGGGAAATTTGTGTACAATGCTTCACAAAGAAGCAACGCAGAGTATGTTTCAATTTTATTAGACAATGTGAAAATTACTATCATTAAAGAAGGCATTTTCATGAAAAATTACTTTGACTCTTGCGTGATAAATTGATTTTCTACTGAATTCATCTAACAGAAATAAATAGTGAGTAAATGAGTGAGATAATGAAAATGCAAAAAATAAATCGACAAAATATAACTGAAATTGTCCATAAAATAAGTGTTTGAATATCTCCTACGGATGTGCAGCAAGAAAACAGCGCGTTGACTGATTAGAAAAGTAAGAAGAAAATTCTTTTTCTTTTAAACATTAATATTAAAAAAACAAACAAATTTTACTTTTATTATAAATTGTCGACTATAATTTTTGTTCGAAAGAATAAAATTACATTTTTATCAGGATAAAAATAGAGCATTGAATTAATTCAACAATGATTTATTAGTTCAGTATGTGACCTGCTGAAGCAAACGATCAATAATGTAAAACTGCTTTATATTCTTGAATCTGACTTCTAATGAAACAATAAACTACTTTTTTTTCCTTTTCTTTTGTCTGTTTTAAAATGTTTAAATAATGTTGCATAGCTAAATGTGCATATGCGCATTAAAAGCAGTAATAATAATTATATATATATATATATATATATATATATATATATATATATATATATATATATATATATATATATATACACAA
>JYDV01000045.1:0-172590 GCA_001447645.1 Trichinella pseudospiralis
CTGATATCAATGGATAATTTATTAAACAGTATCCTATACAATGACGGTAAAAACAATTGTACTAAAAGCTAGAATAAAAGCAAGTAACACAGTGACCATTTAAATTTTCAAGTATTATTTCACTAACAGTAAGGGTCAATGAATAAATTCAATAAATGGTTTTTTAATTATAAAATTTTATTACTTATTGTTTAAACTACTGCATCATAGAAATAAAACCCTAATGAAATGCATTTGAAAATTGAAAAATTTCATGTGCTATAGACCTTGTCGCTTGGGGTAAAACAACTTTTTTGATCAATCTTTTTCTTGAAATTTATTCTTTTTCTAATATGTAAACATTCACGCTGATAAATAATAGTGTTGTGCAGAGTTTTATCGAACACTGCTCAGTAGTTGTGGAATAAAGGCCTCCAAAGTTGGCACATTGCCTATATTGGTGTTTCCCAAAGTTCTGTGGATTGCAACCCGCTTATTAATCAGAGAGCTTTTACAGCCCTCCAATATTCCAATAAATACGGAAGGTTGATTAGCTTTTTTATCATGCTTGTGTTATTCAAGCAAAATTATGAACTAAATATTATTATTATTAAATTATTATTCACAATAGGGCATATGCGTAGAATGGGCTTGCTTTCAGGTTGCCTTTTTCACGGCATATGGCACACTGTTCAGGCGCCGTCTGTACACGCTCTGTGGCATTGAGACCTTTGCCTTTTACAAAGCCATTCATCGTGTTGAAGACTTTCTTGCTTCGAAAGCCACGACCAGCCAAAATTCGTCTGACAACTCACAATCTACGAACCACTGGTCCGTAGTGATCCATGCTTCAAAATCACTTGCCACTGGTTCCGGCAACGCCGCAACGTTTGGACCAACTTAAGCGCTGTCCTTTGTCATTCAGCTTCCATCGCCAAGACCGCTTTGGTGAAAACAGTTCATTATCATCAAGGGCGTAATCTTTGCCCAAGATTTTGAAATTCAGTAAATGACATCAAAAAAATTCGTTTTCTTTGCTAGTTTGTTAGCTGTAATATTGATGTTGTCTTCCATGCCTTGTTAGAGTATTTTGCACATCTCTTGTCGGTAATACACTTACAGCGCTCGATTCATAACCTGATCGCAAGGTTGAATCAGCAACGTTGTATAAGATGGTCAGAAGAATACCTTAATGTGCTTCAAAGTAACCCATATCGCATGGGCCGTGCAATAGTTCATGACCAGTGCAATGTTGCAATATATATATATATATATATATATATATATATATATATATATATATATATATAGATTTAAGAAAATGACCTTAATTTTTAAATGTTTATTTCTTCAGATTAATGTATAAAGTTAATGTTAGTAATATTACAAACAACTACCAAAAGCATATAGCATATAGCATAAGAACAGGATAAAATGTCAGGCTTGCTGTCATATGCAATGTTAATTATAATACAACCATATACTTAATTATTGTTGCATGAAAAAGAAATGAGGGTTCAAAAAATTCACAGTATAAAATATAACGAAGTATAACGGTAAATTCTGTCTACCAATTTCATCACAGCATATGCAAATCAATTTTTGCATTTAATTTACGTCACCAACTGTGTTTCATCATACAACTTATTCATCATTAAATATTTGACATTTAAATAAAGAGTTCAGAAAAATTCTCTAATCAAATCAATTCAAATCAGAACAACATCTTCTTTTTGAAAATCAGATATGACATATGATCAATCTCTTAATAGTTATAGAAAAAAATATCTACCATTTTCATTTGTTGATATTTCAGACTTTATGGATTTATTGTTTTTAATAAAGGTATTTTGAAATTTCTCTTCAATTGATCTAGGTTATTTATCCAGCATTGAAATAGAAAAAATTTTCTAATCTTCTTTAGTAACAAATTTAAAACAAGCAGTAAAGGTTGAATACATTACCAAGATAGTCACCACTTCTTTGTCATTAATTCAATTATTTAAATTTTCATGAATAAATTCCCACGATCACAATATTTTTGCAGCTCATAGTGAGCATGTAATTTTCACCACAGTTGCAAACTACTTTGTATAATTTATTAATTGAGACTCACTACTTTTAAATAAATTTGAATTTGAAACATTAAAATGAAAATGTTTAGCAAAAAACAATGCTATTAACAAAATATTGCACAATAAATATTGCAGTATATTAAATAATAATTAAAGAGAGAGTATATTAAATAAATAATAATATATTAAATAGTAATAAAACGGTTAGCAGCTGTGAGATGAACGTAAAATGAGTTAGCTACAGTAATGTTTACTATTGAGCATTTTAAAATTTGCATAAAAAGAAAAATTAGAATATTTAACTCTCGGATAAATATAAATCAGCTCAGTTCGCATTGAACCTTCTTTACCAAACAACTGTTTATTTAATGGAAGGTAGATGGAAATAAATTACACATTTTCTTTAAAATTAGAAGATAAATATAGCATTGCCAAACATGCAGGCTTGTGTTGTTAAAATTGAATTACTTCATTTTCATAGTTTTCCAATTTTTTGCATTTTCAAAAGCTTCAAGAAATTCTGTCACTTGTGAAAATTGCCTTGCTGTTATGATATGAATTGACATGTAACGCATCAATCAAACTATTTCAATTTCTAAATCTGTATTGAAGCAGAAAACTGTTGCAAGCCTTATGGGATTTATTGATTTTCAAATTTTCATTTGAAAAAAAAACAATTATCAATGACATTGTTGAACAAAAAAAAAATGAGTTATTCAAAAATTTCACATCTACACCAATCGAGGGTATCAATTAAAATAAACAACAATGAGCATACAAAATAAAATTATTCTTTTTATAAAGAGTAATTTTTGGATGTTTAAAAAAAAAATTTTTTTTCCCATCAATTATGTTAGATTTCACAGTATTTGCTTGCATTTGTTTAATTCTACTGTAATGCATTTATTTTACAAAACAACATTTGGGATGAATTGATAAAATGCAGATAATTTGTGAAGGAAAGAAAGAAAAAGAGAAGGAAAATTGATGAAAAATATCAATAGTGAAGAATTTTTGAATTTGTGTAATGCGGTTTTTTATAAAACATCTTCCACTTTGTCAAATCATAACTGAAATTTTTCAGAAAATGGGTTAGGTGAAAAAAAAAGAAAGTTTAAATAAATTCTGAAAGTTTTAAATTTTTAAAGCATTTTATGTTGAGATAATTATTTTTTAATTAGTTAATCGCAGAAAAACTTTTGTTCCACACTTCACAGTGGCATATAAATTATTGTTCTTTTGGTCCCACGCAGACAGACACGCATAAGATTCAGAGCTTTGCCAATAAAATCGTTATTCAGCAATGTAATATAAAATTAAAAAAAATAAGAAATCGAATTCGTTGTAAAAGAGAAATCAGTGTAATTTTTTATCCCTTTCTTGCTTCATTATTTTTATTCCATACCACTAACATTAATCAATCGCTCTGTGATAATAACTATGCAATAATTAATTATACATTACAACATCACTGTACAATTCAATAATATATCTATGATAAAATAATCCAAAAAAAAGAGAAAATAAATCACAATATTACAATACAGCTTATCTAAGTAAATATATATAGCATTGGGATGTGTGCATGTTAATTGGAAATTCAAATGTCTCAAATGTACATTATTCGACTGTTTGAAAAGTCGAATCAACAGTACCAACAGAAGCAGATAAGCACAACAGCAGAGGAATGAATGAAAATAAATTGCTGCTAATAAGAAAACAATCGACAAGAGAAGACGAGACGAGAGAAAGTAAGTATTTTCTTTGTTAGATTGATTGTCAAATTTGATAGGCTATTTGAAGTGCTAGCTTTGACGGCCAATCAGTCAAAAAGTGAGAGCTGGTGGCGTGAATGCTGCTGCTTGTCCGTGCAATAAAGATACTTGTCCAAATCGTCAGTGCAACAACCGTCACTTGAACTTCAATTTTTAAATCTTTACATATTTATTAAATTTTACTTGCTTTTATATTTTTCATTTAATATGCAATATCTTGTTCATTTTTCAAGTTTGCACAAAAACAAAAAACCAATCATCAAAACCGGCCGTCACCATCACCGCCGCCACCACCACTACTGTCCACGATGATTGTACCGACGGATGTCGATTATCGACAAAAAAAAGGTATAATTTTGTTTAAGATTTCCTTTTCAACCGATTTACACATTCATACAGTTGTTGTAAAGCATAAATGCAAAAAAAAAACAATCTTATAAAATAACAAAAATAAGTAAGCAGGAAGGATTGCATGTTGTTGAATTTCTCTTCAATGTTTTTAAACTTTTGAATTTGTGTATGATCAAAAAAGGAATTATGAACTTGGAAATGAAAAGAAGATTAATCTGCTTGAAAGAGAGCAACAGAAAAAAAAATACTAAAATAGGAATCCGTCTGCTGATCACATTCTGATCAATCAATTGGAATAAATGCACAATTAATTAAGCAAACAAATCAGTATTTGATCAGAGCTTAAATTTCCAAAAAAAAAAAATGAAAATTTTCCAGCTAAAAATAACAAAAAGCAAATTGCTCAATTAATATTCAACAATTACAATTTCTATTCAATTTATACCACACCAAAGATTAACGATGAACAAGTTGCAAACATATACATACATACATACATACATACATACATGCATATGCATAAATGTATCTGTGCTTAAATATTGTTGACAACTGTTGAGAACAACAGAAAAGCGATTGTATATATATATATTTTTTTTATTTATTTTCATGTTATATTGTTAATCGATTTTACAAATCCTTTATTGCGCCATTTAATTTTCTTTATTTCTCTTCAGTTCAAAGTTTTCAATTTCACTTGATCACCACACCATCAGCATAAATTTTCATTTAAAATTACTTCAAATAAATTGATTCTATCTCGAAAACTTGAAAGATATTTTATAATAAAGAATATTACTAAAAAAAACATTTTTTTTCATAAAACTGGCTAATCTCCATGTTCTGAGCTGCAAAATTCACGTGCTCGTTATATTTTAAACGGCCCACACAGATGTTGTCCAAGCGTCAACCAGGATAATCGATTTGCAGCAAATTAATAACTTTACGTAAATTATATACTTTTTTTTAAAAAAATTATTAAATTCACTTTACATAAAGGGCAAAAAAGGCTCATTCGCAATTAGCATTAATGATTGTTAGAACAGAACAGTTATTAAGTAAAAGAAAAAAAAATAAATGAAAGAAGAAAAGAGCGAAACATATTATCAATCTTATAAAAGAACTAATTGTCAAATATGAGCTTTTCAGTTCAATTTTAATCCTTTTCACATCTGTTTAATGTGGAGCATTTAATAAAATGGCTAGACGTTGTTTTAAGATCTTCAATGCATACATTATTACATATAATTTATCTCAATTGTATCAATCTTAGCGTAGGTAAAATTCATTCATTTTTTCCTCGTTAAAGCTCAACTCTACAATTTTGATTGAAAAGCAAAAAAAAGAAGAAATTCCATTAAAAAGCTTTCTGTAGGAAATTAAAGATTCCAAAATTGAACTAGCCGTAAATTTAAATAAATAAATTTAGTCCAATAACAAATTCCAGTACATTTCAAGTACTAACAAGCAAGCAAGCGTATTTGTATTGCAGAAGCTGATCATTGGAAGAAAATGATTTTTTAAATACTTTTGAGCAACTAGAAAAGTAATAAAAATTAAAAAAAAACACGAATCGATTAATTAAAGCTTAATTGATGCAACAGCTGAGCAATGAAAAGAAAAAAGACGGATGATCATGATGTGAAAAATCAAACGAAATAAGAATTTAATAAACTTGCAGCTAAAGAGCTTCTTGACGATGAAAACAGCAGCACCAATAGCATGTTTGAAAATATTTTCAACAATCTGAAAAGAATCAAATTAAAGCCAACGCATATATCCAAACTCCTTCCATTCTCTTTCCTCCTCTGGCCGCCCACTGCCTTGCCATAGGAATAACGTTCTCGCGTCGATTTTGTTTAAAAATTGCACTTTTATATGCACAAGAACAATATTTTCACTGATTTAATAATTTAATTAAACGCCTCAATTTTTTTGCTTTGTTCTTTCAAAAATTCACAGAATAATAATTGCTAATTTTCACAGTACACTCTGTAATGTTATTAAATGTTTTTCCAATTGAACAAAATTAATTGACAACAAAATTTGCACCCAATTTTGCTCAAAATATATTTTAAATAAAAATTTCAATTGTGAAAATTGAGAAACTTCAAACGCACACCTATCGAATAATTTCAGTTGGGATTTTTTGAAAATTTAAGATAAAAGTTTCACTTGAACTTGAGAACTTAGAAATGAGCAGCAGCATGCTCATTCATTTTTCCACATTGATCATTGATCAAACACGCAAAAGGAACAAAATCTGCCGTCATTCTGCTTTTATAAAACTAAAAACACAACCTTCTGCAATCGAATGCTTTCTAAATCTTTTCTAAATTCCACATTCTACTTTCATTCTGGTAAATACAAGCAAAACGAAAAGAAATAATAAAATAAAATAAAATAAAACTTTGCATAATAAGCAAATGTTTCAAATCAATGTAAAATGCTTTTATTTTATACTTTATTGATTTTTCTATTTTTACACTGCATATTCATATAGTCTTAAATATACACAATGCTATATTATGTTTAATGATACATAAATACAAAAAGCAAACAATTAATCTCATTGACATTTTAAAATTATATATAATGTAATGTGATGAAATAAATATTCTTGAATAACCGCAAGTCCAAAGACAATAAAAAGTTGAATATGAATAATGATGATGGATAATAAGTTACAATAACATGATAACACTGATTGTTTAATAATGCAAAATATTTAGTATTACTTTTGATGCTTCGGTTTATTTAAAATATGTTGAAATTTTTAAAGTGAGATAAAATCATCCAGATATAAACACCATCTTCTTGATTGACTGTATCAATGTATTTTCAATGAGAACATTTTCAAAATGCAAAGTTTGTATTGTTGAAATGAACTGCTTCATCTATACGGTAAAAATGCTGAAAATATTGCAACTAAGCAGTACTGTTTCAATCAACCATGCTTCTTGTTGCAGCAGTGTTGGTCACAGTTAAGTAAATTAATATACGTCGGATATATGATGAAAAATTATCAAATGTGTGTCGTTGCTTATGCATGGAAGAATTATTAAAAAATGAAATGTGCATATTAAAAATGCAAAATTCATTTTTGAATAGAAAAAGATTAAAATTCAAAAACGAAAATGTTCATATTTAAGATTGAACAAAGTAAGTAAGGAAGAGAAAATTTTCAAAGGTCAAGTATGCTAATGTCATGTAAGCGCTAATGTGACGACGTTCAGCCAAAAGCAAACACGCTTGAAGTGAAGCAAAAATCAATTTTGACTTGACCACAGATGCTTGACTCAACAACCATCCGTCGCTTTCAGATCGTGCACTTTTATTAACTGTTTTGTTTCACTGTTCCAAAAATGATATGAAAATTTTAAAGAAATACAAAAATTAAAATCTCTAATACTAATATTGAATGCACATAAAAATATCGAATACAGTTTTATGTGATTTTGAAATTTATTTTCAATTAAACATGAATATATTCGCATAATGAAAGCGACAACGAAACAGAACAATGAAGATTAAAGTATATAATTTATTGAATTTTCCTTGAAGAAAAGTAATAATAAGTAAATGTTGTTGATGTGGCACATATGCAAGTCAAATGCAAGTCGCACATATACAGAAGATATATACGTGTGAAAATTTATCAAGGAAACAGCTAACTAGCTTTGTATTCTTTTTCCAATAATGGACAAATTGTTGAATAATATTATTATGATTATTCAATTTTGATGATCTATTCCATTTTTATTCAATATATTTTTGAAATGCAGAAAACAAAAAATGTATAATTTGTGCATTTTTTATCCATTATCAACATTGATCATCATTTAAAACAGAATTGTTGTTGTTTTATTGAAAATGCAATACAATAATACAATAAAACTAAAAATAAAATATTTTTTTTAAAAAAAAAAGAAAAATTATAATTAGAATAGTGAAAATTTTTATTTGAAAAATATTTCATAATTCAAAATGATCATCTGATCATGCGATGTTTCTTTTCAATTCAGAAAAGTATCCAATGCGTTAAATATTGAGCATTTATCAATTATTAAATCTTTACATTTATCAATTGAAATTTGCACGCAATATATAGGTCATATGACAGATAATGCATAATGCGATGATTTTCACGTTAAGAAATAGTGTTCCCAGAATTTTATTCGATATCAATCGTTGTCTATATATGCAACTGATTATGATTATACATAGGAATCGATGATGATTTTAGAAAAATTATAATTTAGCATAAACATAAAGGAAAATAAACAATTTAACATTTTTCGTCAACGTTTAGGCAATTATTTCAAATTTACAAAATTGTAAATTCAGATTGCTATCATGAACTTTAGCTTTGGTAAATGAAAAATTAAACTTTGCAATGTCAATGAAAGAAGGAATGAATGGATGAATGAAAAAGTAATAATCTTCAGTAATAGTAATAATAATAATTATTATTATTATTCTTGTGATGTCATTATGTGTTGTTGATGATTAACTGACCGCAGAACAATTCCGTCCTTTTCAATTCAGCACGGGTATACTTAGAGGAGAAGACTTCAATAAAGTACATTTTCAATTTTTCAATAAATCACAAACAAAACAAAGTGCAAAATTGTACAGCAGCGATTAAAATGTTAGCTTTTGTTGTTCATTAAACAATATTGACTTTTTTTCTCTTTCTATATTTATATTCATATTCATATTTATTTTTTCTTCTTCTTCATTTGCTATAGACAAGGAGACTTGAAGCAAAAAAAAAAAGAAAAAGAAAAAGTACAGCAAGACTATTTCATTTATCCTGTTCAAAAATGTGAATTAAAAATTTCAATTAACTTTTTTTATTTAAAAAATGTAAAACATGAAAACAGTATTCTATGATTTTTATTATCTCACTTAACAACAAGTCTACTTTTGAAATGTGCTTCTCTGCCTGATGGTCATTTATAATTTATTATAATCTGTAAAAAAGAATATTATCTACCAAAACGGAGAATCGAAAAACTTTTCAAATGATAAAATGTTTGAAACAACATCCTAATCTCAGACGGTGATGATGATGATTATGATGATATTCCTTCTGATAAAATTGTCAATGAAAAAATTATAATATGAGATGCGTACAAAACAACAGAACACAGTTTCAACATCAAATAATGCTATAAGAATCAAACAGTGAAAAATGAACAAAAATAGTTTCATTAATTTATTGCTACTGTATTTGCATAATCATTATTATATTTAAAAGTTATAAAAATCAATAAAAAATGAAAATAATTAGAAATAATTTAACAAAAAACAAAAGAGAAAAAATTCAAAAGAAAGGTAAATCAATTTATCAATGCAAATCAAATAGCAAAGTGATATTGATATGCAGAAGGGGTAGTGGTAGTAGAAATAGTAGGAGTAATAATTGTAGTAGCTGTAGTAATGATAGTAGTGATAGTTGTATTTTGATAATGTGATTGGCTCAGCTGATTTGCTGCTTCCATATGATGATGATGATGATGATGATGATGATTGAATGAATGAATGCATGAATGAATGAATGAATGAATGAATGAATGGTTTGAATTTTTTACTAAACGCGTTAGCTGGTGCGTGGTTTGTAAAGCAGTTTTGGTAAATATTAAACTTTCATTTATTTGGCAAAATAAAAAAGAAGAAAGCATTTTCTTCAACAAGTGGATGAAGTGAATTTTCCTTTCTGGTAAATTATTTCTTTATATTTCCTTATTATCTTCAATAACATTTTTATTTTTTCATTTTCACTTTCTATTGCACTAATCATATTTGTATCATTTGTAAATTTCACCTGCTCATTTTGTACAATTAATAATCTCAATTCTTGAAACAAGTGATAATAATAAGTTATGAATGTTCATAAATTTTTGACAACAATTAACTTTTTGAATTACAAAAATTGATTACTTCTTAATAATTAAATTAATAAAGTAAAAAATAATCCAAATAAAGAAGTGAATAAAAATGATTTTGAAAAAAATTTGAAAAATGAGGAGGCGAGTGGAAATATTTCATTTGAAATAAGCTTTGAGCCCAATTGTGTCCGTTTCATCAAATGAACCGCTTATGAATTTAGCAGATGGCTTTCATGTAGCCGTGATTTGATCAACGACGATTGTTCGTAAATTGCAACGGCGTCAAAGCATTGATCAACAGTAAAAATATTATTTCTACTCTTCAGCTGAGGAGATATTAAGTCAGTCAGTCAGTCAATTTCATCATCTATCTATCCTTTGTCTGCTATATGTGAAAAAGGAATAATATTCAATCATTCTCAAACTGGGCTCTTTTTTTCCTTTTCTTTGAACAGTAAAAAAAAGCATTCAACTCAATCAATTTCCACCAAAAGCATCATTTAATATAGCAAAATAAAATAAAAATGGTTCTATGCTTTATACAAAGCATCTCTCCATCAACAACTGCCTCTATAATATTGCCAACTAGGTAGAAAATAATTTACATTATTATTATTATTATTATAAAGTTTAAAAAAAAAAAGATTATTCATTTCGCTTATATTATACACAGTGCGGGATACGCTGACTGGGTGGGTAATTTTGCATAAAAGTATGATGGAAAAATCGAATTTCTAAATATAATTTTCAATGTTTTTGCCTCAATTTTGCATTTTTCACCACTTCTTCAGTTTTCTGCAAAGAAATTTTTTCTACAAATCTTCAGAGAAAATTCATTAAAAGACAAATTGAATTACATCACTTGATGGGTTGGAATAAATTTTCCCTGATACCCGCGAGACAACACTTGTACATTGTTTTCTTAGGTTTTTTTATGCTTCTTTTTCTATATATATTCTTTTTCTATATACATGTATGCATACATTCAAATCCACTACTAATGATGAAGATACTTAAATTTGTTTTTTTCTTGCACTTTAAAACAAAAAAGTCATTTTCAAATTGCCCTCAAAGAAGAATTTATTAAAATATTTATTGTGATGAAATTTTATTATTCGTGATACTCGGACGAACAGTTTTAATTAAATCAACCACAAAAAGCAGCAGCAGCAGCAACAGCAGCAGATCGTATCGTAACAGAGCAGAAAGCAAAAACTGTTCTTTCCAAATAAATACTCATTTTCCAAAATTGATATTAATCTTAAAATAACAACAACAACAACAACAACAACAATAATAATAATAATAATAATAATAAATTTTTCATTGGAATATAAATCCACTAAACTTTTAGATGGTACAATTTTAAAATTTTCTTTTTGTTTTGTTTTTTTTTAATAAAATATTTTTCAAATTAAGCATATCACAAAATTATTGTATTCCTTAGTTGTATAATTTGTTTCATTAAGCTTCTCATGCTTTCTTAATTACTTGCCAGCAATAATGATGCAGGATCAATTGATTTGTGATCCAAGTGGTTCGCTTGCATCAATAAACAATAGAAAAAGCTAAGCTTTTATTAGTTGGTATATATATATATATATATATATATATGTAGTCTCTTGCACAAAAAGTAAAAAATATTTGCTCAAAAATCAAGCCTATTTTTCCTTCTTTCTATCCGTCTGCTTCTTTTTGCTTCAATTTAATTCAAAAATAAATAGTTCTTTTTCTTTTGCAAATTTGTCAAAAAAGAAAAAATTGAAAAAGCCCACTTCAACTATTTTGTCTAATATTACACTTTTTCAGTTGAACAATGGAAAAAATTGTTGTTTATTCTAGCATTTAAATGAAAGTAATTTGACAAATTTGTAGCTATCAAAATTCTCATTGCAAAAACACAGAAAATGCAAAAATATTTAAATTGACATTAAGATTATTATATTTCATTTTGAAAAGTTTTCAATCAACAGCCTAAATTTTACCATCTGCTGCTATGTTTTTTTGGTATATTTTTCTGGTTGCTTTTCAATTTCCCATCTTTTAGCAAAAATATTTTATAATATAATGTGAAAAAAATTTTAAATCACTTTAAAATCAAATTTTACCAGCAATACTTTCATAACAACAACCGTTTTTTGCCATTTTTTCTTGGAATGTAAACGAGTAGAAAAACATCATTCAAATTAAAAAAATAAGCAAGTCAATTTTACATTCTATACACCTACTAATACCTCTCAGAAGATCATTATTCTATAATTATCAGTTGTGAAAAAAGTGAAATAAAAATTAACAACTTATAACAAACGTATTCTGCAATAAAACCCCTCAAGGAAGGATTTGACTTTTTCGTTATAAATAATTTTCATCAAGTTTGAGAAAATTAACACAATTCACACACCATTCTATTCTTTTCTTGACAGTTCTCAATTCAGAACAGAAAACGCTGATAAAGGACAAATTCTCATCTTCAATCTCATTCATTAAAAATTCAATTTGAAAAAGAAATCAATTCATAATTTTTAATAAATAAATATTGAAGAAAAGAAATTAAAAAAAATTAAACAAAAATACAACCAACACAGTCAGTGTCTCTGTGTGTGTGTGTGTGTGTGTGTGTGTGTGATGAGAAAAATGGGTTTGCATAAGATGATGAGATGAATAATAATGTCCATTGGATGATCAGATTTTATATGTTCAGATGGTAATTTCATTTTTAACAACCACATTTACAACGACAACCACGCCTTTGAAAATTGAACATCTTTTTCCTTTTCTCTATTTTCTTTTCTGCCAGTTGAAAAGCTTCAATTGTATTTTTTCTTCAAAAAAGCAAAAATTCGCAAATTTCCATTCTACTAGCTACTAAAAATTGAATGCCCGACCTGAAATTGTATGTATGCACGCAGCAGGTGAGAACAAAATGAAATCCTTTTTTCCTTCACGTTCTATTCAGTATTTTTATTAATTTATTTAAATTTAAATTTATCTATGCTTCAATTGCATCAACATATATATATATATATATAGTTTTACATTCTGGCGGTGCATATTAACAGATAAGATGCATTATAAGAATGATATTACATTTTTCAGTTATTATTTTATATTAAAACTTTATCTTTTTTTCATTTTCAAATAGTTATTTTTTCCTTTTGCATCACGTATAATTGAAAAAGTTAAAATGATTATTTATTTATTTTTTTAATTTTATTTATCCAGCATATTTTTACAACGGAAAAGTATTTTAAAGTGTGATCAACGGCAGCAACAACTAACTGGCTTGCAAATAAGTAGAAAATTTGACAAAAAGAAACTCTATCCTAATGTTAATAATTTGAAATATGTGAATGAGAAAAATCGTAATAATAATAATAATAATAATAATCTGTTTTTCTCAATTAAAATAATACACGCTAATTTTACACGAGAATCTACAATGAGATGAGAATAAATAGAAGTGCACAAATAAAATTATCAGAAGAAACACAATCACACAGGATATTTGTGTAGTATGGTCAGTCAATCAGTTTGTCATAGGTTCTGCCCCATTTGCATACGCTTGAATGGAATGTGAATTATTGTTTTAATAAAAAAAAATTTTTTTTTCCAACAAACCCACAACAATATACGTTTTAGATTGTCTTATCCAGTTAAAGAGAAGTGTAAAAGAGAGAAATAAGAATAACACTAACAATAGAAAAAAGGAAATTTTTTCAATAATAATGAAATATTCCACTACAACAGATTGCGATTAAAAAAGAAAACAATACCAGATATAAAGAATAAAAATACTAAAAAAATCAAAACGAAAAGAAATAAAAAAATAAAAAAGATATATAAATAATTTGTGTAAAGTTTAATTTTTGAAATGAGAAGAGACAAAGTGACCAAGAGATTAACTTTGCCAGGACAGTTTGATTCATGAAAGAATTGTCAGCCAAATTGCCAAATCAATAAAGCCCGGGTCGATAATGCTGTGACAGTAATGAGAAGGCAACGAAACATTCAATTTGAATTATTCACTCAATTCAGACGTTGTAGCTTTGTTTCAAACAACGGTAGCAGTAAGAATTTGCAAGAAATTTTGTTGCAATTGCATATTTGCAAGAAGCATTTTCTCGGCTGTTCATCAAGCGTTGGTCCGTTGCAAAATTAATTCACCTCCACACAAACACACACACACACACACACACAATTGTGTCCCATAGTTCAAATTTTATTCTAATTGTAATTTCATTATTTCACCACCATCTCTGGCTTGATTAGATTAAAAAACTAAGATCTATTATTTTTTGCTTTCATGATTTCATAAATAATTTTTAAAAATCACAATCTTCCTCCTTTTCTTTTTTATTTTTCCAAATAAACCCCAATAACAAATTTTAAATATTAAAATAAACTTTCTCCAGTTATTTTTAAATTTAATTAAAAAAAAAATTTCTACATCTACAGTAAGTAAGTTTTTGCTGACTTTTGAAAATTTTGCCTTTTCTCAACTATATCAAAAGAATGAAGAATTCAACGACTGTTGCTATTTTAAAATTTCCCAAAAAATGATGTTTAAAAAAGAAATTATCATTTAAAATTATTATTCATCCGAAGAATGCTACAATTCTCAAGAGATATTAAACGTAACCGGATTATGGAAACGTATGCCATTGAAAATGCAAAGAAGAATTAGTTGTTAACTAGATCAGATATAAAATTTAAAATTATTTTTTCTTTCATATTTTACGATAAAATATGATTTCAACAACTCATTACCATTGTTGTGCAAGTATTTGCATACAAGATTTGCATTTGAAATAGGCTCAAAATGAATAACGTTTTTGTTCTATGTATGTGTGCGTGTGTCAAACTACACTGAGAGTGTCAATTGCAATTCACTGAGGATTTTTCATGAAAACTACTGCGTCATTCAAAAATGGACCAATACACAAACGGAGAGAATGCATGAAATTAGAAAATTAAATTAAGCTTGGTTTTCAGCACCATTATCATGATTGTTTGTTTAATTTTAACATCCTGTGAATGACGACATCTAAAGAGTAAGCTGATCTCATTTCAATTTCAGTCTAGTGTAAAGAAGAGCATCTCGCATGCAACATACCAGAGATGTTGTGCAACTTGAAAAAAAAATAACAAATCATATTAAATGTTGAATTTTCAAAAAATTTTCCCTTTTTGTAAATAAAAAATATTAATAATAACAGAAATGAAATATAAAACAACGAACACTGGTGTAAAGTTTGTCTGAGAAAATGATTGCAATTGCGCAATGTATTGCAAACATCCAGTAGTATGTAAGTTGTGAAATGATCGTAAAAAATTGTACAAAGTCTACTTACCAATATGTTGGCAGTGTTTTCAAAAAAAAAAAACGAATCTGTTGTTGACCAATTTCAAGGCTATATGCAAATTGTTGCTTCCTAAATGAATATGTTTTTTTTCAAATTTTCATAATTTCAACAATATTACTCTTTTTAGTAGACAAAATTCAACGTTGATTTCATGTCATCGCTGTCGAGTTCAAAATAAACGTGATAAAAAAATATTCAAATTTTTAAATTAAAATTAAATTTTCACACGTTTCTTTTTTTTCAAATTATTATTCATCATAAGTTACAAGTTGAAGCTGCATGTGTACAATTTGTTTGTTTGAAATAAATAAATAAATAAAACATTCCATTTAATGAATAAATGCAAAGTAGCCGATTAAATTTATGATTTTTGTAATAAATAATTGTCATTGAACTTTATTTTTCACTTACAATTCTTAGATTAATCTGATTCACAAAAAGGCAGTAGTAGTTTAGTTAGTGGACTTGCTGACAGTGCTCATTTTTCAATGCGCATCATGTTTAGCCGATATGTAGTTGATGTTCAGTTGTTCATTGAAGTGAAAATTTATTTCAGAAATCCCATTTCAGTGTAAATTTTCCTTTCAGAGTCAATTAACATGAAAATTATTCGAGTAGCATTATTGTGTAATGAGTTGAATGGAATTGGTTCTAGGCGGGGCATTTTATCATCACCGCGACAAGCATTCAATAAGTAGAGCGTTGAAAGGCGGCGGTCCGGCATTCAAGAACTCGTGCTCAAATGCGAACGTCAAGTTATGCCTAACTGACTTCTCCACTGACAATTTCATACGATCAACTTATCCAACCTCATGGAACTTACCACACACTGGCAACCTCTTTACTCAAAGGTATTCTCATTTGTCCATGTACAAATTAAAATAATTAAGAAATCAAAAACAAAAATCTAATATCTGTGTAAAAAATATTAATATTATTACACTTTATCACTTATTTGTGCACAACGAATAAATATCCTCAACAGTTCCACTCAAAGGGTGTTACTTTTTCTCTGATTCACAGATGCTGTATCCCACGCTTGCACGCATTATTCTCACTTCCACATTCGCTGAACAAATACTGTTTAAATTAGTTAAAATAGCAATATTCCAAAACAATTATATAATACGCATAATTCTATAATATTTTCTTTAAAAAATTTTTCCTTCTTCCAATCGTTCTGAAAATGTTTTCCTCAAATCAATAATGAACATTTCATTTTAACTTTTCTTTGTTAACATACTTTTTTGATTTTGCTTTTTATAATAAAAAAAAGGCCTAATATAATGCATCCATGTAGAATAAGAAAAATTTCTAATCCACAGATTCTTCATCTATTGATCGGATCGTCATTGCAATTATAAGTGATTTTTAATAACTACTATATACAGTTGATAAAGATGGGCAACGAACATATATAGATAGCAACAGAGAAAGGAACAGAACACTAAAACGGCTAATCATACATTTACACTTATGTTTAAATATATTGATTTCGGGAAGTTTCTTATCTACATCAAATCAACAATTTAAAATTCTAAATCACTAAACTGCACTATCAATTGCTTCTCTTTCTTTCTAGCTTCACAAATGTGCAATATACTGAATGGCATAAAACGGCGAATATATAATATAATATAATATAATATAATATAATAAGGTGTGTCATACGTTAGTCATAGCAAAATATTGCAATTCGAAAAATTATATACAACAACAGTAATAATAGTAATAGTAATAATAGATAGCAATAATAATTTTACAAAATTGAAAATATAAATTTAACTTACAAAAAATATTGATTTTACAATAAAATCACCATCAATTTTCCAACGAGCTCAGTCATTTACATTGTAGAATAAACAATTCAGTTACACAAAAATTCGCTTTAATGACAAAAATTAACAAATAATAGTTTATTTTTCAACAGAAATAATAAATAATATTTATTAAAAAATGCTTCAAATTCCAAATTCTTCAAAGAGGTGCGTCAAAAACAAGAAATGTGCAATTGATCTGTTGAAAAACTATGCACAATTTTCTTATCATTGAAATTTCAATTTCTGCCTAGGAACAGGTGTTCGTATTAATTAAAAATTGTTCCGAATTTAAATATCAAAATTAATTAATCACGCTAATAAACGGATCACGTGCAAATCAATTACGCAGGCAGCACAGCGATATACTTTTCAAAATTTCTTCCATGCTCGTCTTTATTATTTAATAATAATGCACACAATCTGATAAAAAATATCCCTCTGATTATGAACGAAAAGCTAAAATAATATAATAATAATTATTATTATTATTATTGGCGTTGTTACTGATTATTTATTTTTATTCGGAATTTTTTTAATCTGATAATTAATCAATGTTAGAAGTAAGAAGAGAATTTGGAAAATTTTTAAAATTTCATAAATGCTACAGATTCACAGTATAATATCACCAACTTTTATAACCATTCTACTTCTATATACTTGCTACTAGTAACAATAATATTGCTGCTTATTTGTTGAGCTAATTTATAATTGCATTCACCTGTTTACTATTTTCAAAGTGAACTGCATCAAATGAACAACAATATTTGCATTGCAGACAGAAATTCTCAAAATGTTCCGACTGGATGTTTCCTTCTTTTTCAAGTGCAAATGCCTAGCACAATATTCTAATTGCCTTTTTTCTTTTGCTTTCATCTGCATCTTTTCAACTAATTTTCCATTTACCCTCCTCCTCTGTCTTGTGAAAAGTACAAACATCATTTTTTTAGAACAAAAAAAGGTATAAATTTGCTTCAAAAATTATTAAATTCCAAAAATTTTAATTGCACATTTTGAAACAAAAAGAATTTTTTTCCATGTTCAAAAATTGTTTTTCTTCCATTCAATGTCCATTTCTTTTGCAGACAAAAAAGCCATAATAATAATAATAATAATAATAATAATGAATGTCAAGCTTATCCACATTAACGAGAGAACAATTTATCAATTTCAGAAATTTAAAAATTTATTGTCTTTCGAGGACAAAGACGAGCAGCTGACGATAAGTATCTATAACTGAGGTTTTTACAGCAAGCTTGATTTTGGCTAGCAAAAATTTCCCTCCCACCGCTGAGCAAAAAAAGAAAGTATTCAATGGAAAAAAATTCAGCTTGAATTTTTCCACAGTTCCTGCAGACTGTAAAACAGTAAATCTGTTGCTCTAAATCCAGGCCTACAATCTTTCGGATGCAACAAATTCACGCATTCACAGATGAAACAAAATATGCTTCAAATTCAAATGTGAGTCGTTTTTTTTGTTCATTTTCCAACAATTTCATAAAACATTTCTTCACAATGTATATATATATATATATATATATAACGTTTATACAACAGATATTTATAATATAATTTGAAACTTATTCGAGCGTTCTGAAAATGACAGAATATCCCTTTTTAGTTTGGACGTTTTCAACCGAATAAGTAGCACGTTCCAACAAAAAAAACAGTTTAAACACATGCTTGAAATGTTTTCCCCAATAACATTCAGCATTAAAATCACATTGATCATACCAGATCGAAACAATGATCACGCTGTTAAAGACAAAAAGCCCCAAGAGAGCTGGCCTTGTCCTGACGTTTCGAATCATTTCAGCAAAGGGATGTTAAATTTCACGTCACTCATCAAAACCTTATATATGTGTATATATATACATCGGCACACACGCTTTATAATAATAATAATAATAATAATAATAATAATAATAATAATAATAATAATAACTAGCCTAAGCAATCAATAAACAGTAAACAAAATTATTATAAAAAATTAATATACACACGTGTATATAAATAAATCAGAATAGCTATGTCAATTGAATATTGTTGATGATAATGATGATTCACTATTATATATATATATATATATATATATATGATGATGATGAATAATAATTTGTTTCTTGATAATAAAAATTGTTTCCAAATATTGATTATTAAAGCCTCATTTTTCAAATTTAATCACAGCCATCTAGTTGAACTGAGATAAATTGGATGAAACATTTTCATCAACTGAACATATAAATAGTTAAAAATTTACTGACGACATATAAAAATATCTCATTTCATAACACAACACCAAATTACTTGAGGAATGTTTCAAAGAAGGTAGTATTTTTGAAAAATTTTTCTCACTTGTATTTAAAAAATTCATGTACACTGCATATATATATATATATAATATTTAAATCTCTCTCTCTCTCTCTCCGAAAAAGGCAAATTATTAAGAAATAACATTTGCTTCAAAATTCAGATTGACTAGTAAAATATTTGAATAGATAAAGCTGTTATTGCCAGATATTTTCCACTGCAAATCATTACAAGAAATAATAATTAAATTTACCACACTTTGATCTGTACAAAGGTAAAACGCGTCACTTGCACGTCATGTCATGTCATGATGTGCATACCTCTGAGCGCCTGACAAAACATATAAATTTTGCATGATTATTGATGAATTTTCATTCTTTTCAAATTACTACCTTATTTAGGATATATAATTAGCAATCCTTGACTAAACAAACAACAACAATAATAATAATAATAATAATATATTCCCATCTAGCAGTTATAACTGCATGTCAAAAAGATGCTTGTTTAATAGCAATGCAATAGATTGAGAGCAAAACAAAAAAATTCCTCTTATTCAAAAATTGCATTTTGTTGTATAAAACATGGTAGCATGCATGGGTGAGAGAATTGGAAAAGTGAAAAAAGTAAGAGGAGAATTTGTGCTGACTTATGGGATGTGTTCTTCGATTTAGTTGAATTTAGTGCAATGCTGTTTCCAAATTAGCGTGATAAAGAAAAAATATTCCAAAGTTCCATCATTTTCCAAGTCAGTTGTTATTCTTCCACTGCATTGACAAAATGAGCATTTTCCATTTCAATTTAAATTTCAGACCACTAATAATTTCATCATCACCGAGTATGCAGTGAAATCTGAAAAATTAGCCTGAGCAGTAGTTAATTTTTTGGCATTCAATGACGACTGTTGATTTGGTGATTAGACGGGGATAAAAAAAAAAAGTAAATTTCTCAAATTATTCCTTCCAGAAATAAAAAGCATGAAAAAAAAAAGAAAATTCGAATTAATTCAATTTTAAATTGTCATCACGCAGTCGATGACATTCAGACAACTTTTCTCCACTGTTATTCACTTTGACAGTTTACAGGAATTATTTGAGGAAAGGAGAAACGAAATTAAACATTAAATTTTGCATTTTTTTTTCTCTCAGAAATTGTCGTCGTCAAGCTCATGTTACTTGATGTACCAACGACGTGGTCGTGTGAAAAGCGATGAAAGATATCACCACTGCCTGTGCGACCAAGCATGCCTCCTCGTCTGTCGTTGTTGCACACAAGCCAACCGTCGTCAATACAAGTAACAACAGTACGAGATATACAAGAAGAAGCAAAAAAAAAATTGCAATAACAATAATAATAATATTAATAATTAATAATTAATAAGATCCTTGAATTAACAGAACATCCAAAAAAGTGTTGCCAGTTTTGAAACAATCACCACCGTAGTCAAGGGTCACAGAGCTTCGCAAATTTTAATACTGATGACCATTGGCCAGTTGCCAATTATGGGCTGTTCATCGTCGGCTGAGAATTTCACCTTCAGCTCGACCACAAATTGGACAAGCAAAGGGGCAGTTGTGTTCGAAGAGAGCCTGTCGCCGCTGTTAGCTGCTTATTCGTATCCGGCAAGTCAGTTTCTGTTCAACGTCGTCTGCAGTGTGCTGATGATTGTCGTTGCCGTGGTCGGCTTGGTCAGCAACGCCATCTTCATCCATTTGTTTCGTCGTTCCAATAGCACGCCGACGTCGATGGATATTCTGCTGATTGGCCTGGCAGCCGCCGACAACGCCCTGCTATTGTCCGGCACGCCGGTGTACAGCGTGATCGCCTTATACACGTACAAACCGTCGGAACAGTTGCTGAAGATGATGAACCACTTGACCGTGACCTTGTATCCGATATCAATGATGGCCCATTGCGCCTCAGTTTGGACCATGGTGTCGATCAGTGTTGAAAGATACATCGCGGTCTGTCACCCGCTGGCGGCGAGGAGCCTGTGCAGCGCTAGACGGTCAGTGGCAGTTCTGTGCGTGATCACCACCATGTCGGTGTTGTACAATTTCTGTCGTTTCTGGGAATATCGAATCAACGACCAGAACCACGTGGTGCCGCTGCTGCGCAGCAACGAGCTTTATGTACAGGTCTTCGTCCATTGGATGTACTTTTTCACGGTATTCGGTTTGCCGTTGTTCACACTGGCGTCGGTGAACTGTTGCATTGTGCACACGATTTTCCGGGCTCGTCGCCTGCGCGCCACAATGAGCCGCTCTCAGCTTAGGCAGCATCGCCTTGCGGTGATGATGATCGTCTTGGTTGTCATATTTTTCGTCTCCAACACGCTGGCATTTGTCTTGAATGCACTCGAAGCAGCCGGCTTTTTCGACAACATGAAAGACGACAAGTACATCTTCTATTGCCTGATGGACGTGAACAACTTGCTTGTGGAGTTCAATTCGAGCATCAACCTCTACTTGTATTTGATATTTTGCCGACGATTCAGGACCCGTTTCTGTCGTATGCTCAGATGCTTGAATACAGCTAGCTCTTTGCCGTTGCCATTCGCTTTTCCAGCCAACGCTGACAAAGAACCTTACTCAAAAACTGGGCTCAATTTGTCCATCCAACGGCGCAATTTGAACAACAACAGCTCCTTCGACGCAACAAGCGCTTATTACGATTAAAATTTTCAATCATTATTATTTTTTTTTCAAATCTTCAAATTCATTTCATCTTGTTCTTTACAAATGCATATTCAATATTTTCTTTATTCACTTTCCAATTTTCCAAACAACTTAGCCAACAATTTCTTCTTTTTGCTTAATATTTCATCATATTTAGTATTGTATTGCAAAGCGCACGCAGCACATCAAGCCTTTAACATGTCATTTTATTAATAAACGCATTGCCTTAGGTGAACAATTATTTATTCAACCCTAAATTCATCATCCACGAACACACGCGCACAAGTTGGAAACTTTAAACAAAAAATTCAACTTTAAAACTTTAAAAATAACCTTTTTAAAATTCAAAACTTTAAAATAAGCTTGAATGAATTATTTAAACACAATCACATTCAGAAATTGAAACAGCGTAAAAGTTGTTTGACTTAAAGTTCTGTTCTGAATTGCCTGTGCTCATAAAAGAAGAAGAAAATGCCAATGCAGTTGCTTGTAAGTACATCCATCAACGAACTGACAGTAGATTGCAGCAAGAATGTCAAAGTTGGCAAGTTATTGAAGATGATTTTAAACAAAATTCACGTTGCAGAAGATGAACACCACTATTTTACACTAACCTATGAAGATGCGACTAAAATTGAAAAATATTTATATCACGACAAAAAGCTTCGTCGCCAAGTGAACAACCCTGAAAAACCACTGCAGCTAAAGCTTAAACCGTTTCGCTATCCAGAACCAAAAACAATACCATCATTATCCGACGAATGTTTGGAACTGTTGTATGTAGAAATGAGAACCAACATTTACAATGGAAAGACAAGCATGACGTACAACAACTTGGTCACACTGTTAGCTATAGAATGGTTGGTGCAGGATGAAAATGCCAAGAATGAAAATATTACCATGAAATTCAAGAAACGTTTGCCAGTTTGGGTTTTCAAACGATACAGACAGTACAGTTTAAAGAAATGGAAGCAGGACATTATAACTATGCAAAATGAGTTGAAACAAACTCACCGGATGTGTTTCAATTTGAAACATTACCTGCTATTCGCAGCTACCATGACCAGCTATGGAGAAACGTGGTTTGATTGGAAGAACATTTGCTTCGGTTTGGGGATCCTTGGTGTGCGTTTTTACTGTTCTGAAAATATCGAAAATCCACAGTTCTTCTCTTGGCAAGAAATAATTGCTGTAAAAAGAAAAAAAATGAAGGTAAAAATGAAAATAGCTACACAGCTTTGTTTGATCAAATACAGTATTCAATTCGCTACAAAAGTCGACGCGAACAATTTCCTCTGGCTTTGTACTACACTTAAAGGCTAATGAACACAATCCAATGAACAATCATCATTCAAATTTATATCATTATGCTAAATATTTTTCGTTTGTTATTCTAAAAATCGCTCAATTGTGTCTATCTGAATTTCATTTTTATAAAATTGAATAAAATATCAAATTCATTTACAGAAATTTCAATGCCACCCACATACGCAAAACTGGCAAGCTAATAAACAGATTGAGAAATTTGCTCATTGCCATTGTTCATATTAAAATAACAATGATTAATTCCGTTTATACAAGCATCAACCATTATTGTAATGTTTTCTAAACTTTTGCTATTACTTTTAAAAGAATTTCAAAGTTTTCAAGGTAAACATTATTTCACTAATTTAATGTAAAGATTTAAAAAATATCAATCAGTAAAACATAAAAATCTATTGTACATGGACATTAATTAATTAACCATAAAATATAACAAAGCAAAATCTACAACTGAAGTTTAAATAATAATTCACATCAGTAAAAAAAAATATAAACTGATCTGCTATAATGTGTTCCAATTAACTTGTGAAAAAACATGCATTGTGCATGAAATTTTCCATCGAATTACACAGCATCGTCGTTGAATTCGACAAACCTCAAGCATAAGTTTTAGAAATACAAAAGTATAAAAATTTATTTAAACTTATAAAAATTAACAAAAACAACAAAATTTATTGTACAGGAAAAGTTGAAACTTTTAAAACGTCAATCCAGTCACATAAATTTACTCATCCATATCTTTTCAATACATGTCAACAGAATGAAGTTCATAATTTTTTTCAACATACATTTTCACATTGGATAAAAAAAATAAAAACAGCAAAATAATCATATTACAGCAGCAGTTGTTTGTTTTTCATAATTTAATATTTGTTTTTTTTCATTACATTTACCTGTTGTATTTGAAATTCTGCTTTTTCGCTACTTCGTTTTCAAAAAAAAAGCGCGCTTTGTGAACTGTTTGACTTGATTTCATTCGACTAAAAGAAAGAGTTTGAGCAGAAAAAATGAACAGAAATAAACATCTTTTTAAATATTAATAAATAAAAAAAAATAATTTCAGAATTGATCAACAAAAAATTCCTCATCAATAATCAAACGCTTCAAAGTCTCATCATTTGACGTCAACAAAGATTGAAAATATAAAAAATAATAAACAAACAAACAAACAAAATTTGCTCACCTCTTAAATTGCTTTCGTTTCTTCCTCACAACAAATTACGTAAAATCAAATCTACAACAACAACAGCAACAATCACCCAGTTTATTGAAACTTTCGGATGACGACAAGCAGAAATAACCTTCATTCATCATCACATCAACAAAGCAACAAATGTGAAATCAGCTCATCAGCGAAACTGATCACAACGCCACACAGGCTCTCCGCTTACTGTACTTGTAGAATTTTGAAAAATTTTCTTAAATATAAAATAGACAAGTAATGGGAAAACGAAAATTGTTTTTTTTTTTTATTGTTAAAATTAATCCGCTCTCGCTTTTGCCTGGTGTGCATTTTTGCCATTTTTGCGCATCCTGGGTGAGGTTTTCTGCGCTGGCTGACGAGAACGTTCCGACATTGCCAAAATTTGCTTCGGTATCCAGTCCAAATCTACATCACCCGCATTTGTGGTGCCCATTTCCACTTGAACACGCTTTTTCACACCATGCTTGCGACTTTTGCCGGCAATAAATTGGTAAGCAAAAACCGCCACCAAACAGCCAATGATGACAAACACCATGACCAAGAATATCATCTCCGGATTGAATGCAGATTCCTCTTCGACAATGTGAACCGTCTCGTTGAATACGGTGCTTCGAAATTCACGACCGTCGGCTAATTTATAGTCGACCAGTACAACTAAACCGAACGGTCGACCGGCCAGAGTATCGAATGCCATCATCGAATATTCAAAAGATGCTTCCGTATCCGGATACACTGCTTGGTGATAACTGTGAACACTGTAATTGTGTATATTGTAAGAGTAATCTGTTGGATATTTCAAAAATGCCTGTATGTTATCGACAAAATATTCGTCAATGCCGCCGTTGAAAAAACTGATCAGCATATGCGCAGGTTTGCCGGCAGGCAGTTCTTTACTGTTCGGTGGTTCAGTGAAAAGCACCACTGCTTCAATGTCCGGCGAAGGTGCCAACCCTTCTACCACTTCTTCGTCATCTGAATCGCCAAGCGATTTTCCTCCACCTGCTTTCAATTTATCGTTTTCCTCTTCAACCAGGGCATCATCGTCATCCTCATCTGCACTGAGTACATTTCGAACAGATATCGAAATGAGCAACAGACAAACTGCTGTTGTAAACCATTTTCCAAATACCATTTTGCCTGAAATTAATTCATTTTACATGGTTCATGAAAATAATCCATCACCAAACGCGAACCATGACAACAAAACTAAATCAAACTTATTAAATTGTTATATTAAACATAACATAAATAACAACAGCACAAATGCACAGGATATGTAATTCGAAAATCGAATTTCAACAAATCAAAAAATAATTTCAAGACAATTTTGGATGAAAAGCAAAGAAATTGCAATTTATTAATTTTCTATTCAAATGAATAAAATGCATCCACTGCAAATATAATGAAAAATGTCTAACACAATAAAAAAAATTAATACAAATAAATAAAGAAAATGCAAGGCTAAATATACATAATATGAATTGATTCTGTTAAACATATCACATGATTTTACCTGATTATTTGTCATACTGTGCATTGCGTGTGAAACAAAAATGCCACGTCAAACACGGATGGCAAAAGCAAAGCAGGGCAATTCGTGAAAATATCGAGAAACAACAATTCCAGAATACAAAGAAGTGCAACAGTTTGAAAATAAAATAATGAAAATTAAAGAATAGTCACCTGGATTGTAAAAATTTGAAAAAAAGTTGAAAAACAACTGATGCTGTTCAACGAAAACCTAACCTCGAACTTTCATTCATTTCAATAATAGCTGAAATTCAACGTCAACCAATATAAACATATAAATGGGAATAATAAATTAACGTGCTATTTAAAGTAAAAAGTGAAATAAAAAAAATCAACTGTCAGCCTTTTGTATAAATGTAGTATACAGATGTCAACATCGTTGAAATAAGAAATACAAATTTGCAACGAAAAGACGTCGACTTCGTGCATCTTTTTAAGTTTGAAATTCTTTTTATAAAACTAACGTTAAAAAAATATAAATAAATTTAATTTTAAACCAAAAAATCCTAGCACCCCAACTATTGAAAACATTACTTTTGTTTAGGCACTACAAAATATACAGATATAAGTTATTTAAATAAGTAATAACTGAAAAGAAGAAAAACCATGCAGGAAAAAAGAATGATGTTCGTACTTTTGATGAATAAAACAAACTATCAAATAACAAAAGAAAAAGCATATCATCTAATGACCTTGAGTTTGCGCCAAAACGGTAAATACTTAAAGGAAATTTAAACACAAAAATACACTCACAATCAGCATAAACTATTACTTTATTATGCTTAGAAAAACTATGTCACAAATGACAGAGAAAAAAACCACTACCGACAAGCTTGATCATGACAATACAAAAAGATGTGCCAAATGGCACATTTGCATCAAACTTGACAACAGTATACTGTAAAGGTTTCCGATAAAGATTTCCGAGTATAAATGAGTTGCGTCAGTTATAATTTAATGAAATTATTTTATTCTTAAATAAATTATATTAATTAATTCTACGACAAATTTTACATCATAAATTAATTTTTTTCAAAAAAAACTGTTACAGTAATTTTTAGATTGTTGAATGATTTGGATTTTTAAATTTTCAACAAATTTATCAAACAAAATAAACAATTATCGATTTATGATAAGAACAATTTGCAAATGTCATAACAGTTACTTGATTTTAAGTTTAATACGGTGAAAGTAGTTGCGGAATAACTGACAAGTACTTTTGTGATTTGTATACTTTCCATGCATACATTTGAATAATGATTTTCTTTTTTAATAATGAGAGCGGATCATTTTTTTATATATTTCCTCTTGAGTTTCATTGAGTTAAATTCAGTTTCAATTACAATTTTTTTCAGAAAATATTTAAAATGCAATTTTTAAATTTTGTCCGTCAATGTACTACCAACTTGCCTCGATCATCGCAAATCTATATTTCCTCGCTTTCGTGGATAACTGGGAAAGGTAGGCATTATGTGGATATGTGAATTTAATTGTATTGTATGCAAATTAAATTTTTCAGCTCAACTTTACAATTATTTCAAACAATTCGGCTATGTAACGAACGTCTATATGCCATACGTAAGGTATTGAACAGTTGATAAACATTTTGATAATAAAATTATTTAGAATAAGAAAACAGGACTGAGTAACAATTACGCGTTGGTTCGATTTCGATCAGAAAATGCTGTACAAAATGTTCTACAGCAAGGGAAGCATGAAATCGATGGAAAAACGGTATTTTCTTTGAACGGTTTATAGTAAGATGAATGTTCTGATTTATTTTTAGATAAAAGTTGAAATATCTAAATCTGTGAATAGTCGTTTCGAACATGAAATTGAAGATGACATTGAAGAAATTGAAACGTAATAAATTGCTTTCAATATTTTTGATCTTAAAAAAGTTATTTGAAAAGAAAAGTGAATTTGAAATTTCCTCTACAATGCTTTATACTGACCTGAACAGTAAGGAGTAAATTTAAATGAAAAAAAAACGACCAAGAGTTAGTAAAAAATTTGTAAAATTAATCAAGTTTTCGTTCTTGCTTATGCAAATAAAAATAAATTTAAACTATGCGAAAATGCATCTGTTGACAAGGGTTTATAATGGAATTTTTGCTGAAATTCTACGCTTGCTTATTTATTACTAAGTTTCTTGAAATTCTTTACCGGATAATGCCGAAAGTCTGGTCATCGTTTGCGTAAAGTATCAGCTTGTTTGGCTTCGGTCGACCAGCTAGAAGCGACCACTGGAAGACAGACAATAGTCAGAGAAAGCTTCATGCCGCATTGTTGAACGCGGCAACGTATTCTCCCAGTAGCTCATACAGAACAATTTCATTGAAAAAAATTTTTAAATATTAAAAACGACAAAAAACATACAATGAACAATGTGTACGGATATTGGTCAAGCACAACGGTGGTCAATACTCCAGATTCAAATCGTGTGAGAAAAGCAGTCGCTACAAAAAATAGTAAGAATTAATTTCATTAATTAATATGTTATTATTTCAATTACTGTTGATTGCCACAGAAATATTTATCATTTACTCACAACGCTTTACTGATCAATATTCAACATAGAACAACCCAATTATTTACATATTATTAAAGTATGCATACAAGATTTGCATAATAACTCTCTGCGAAACATTGAAGACATAAATGCGCAAATACTTGAAAAAATAAATTAAATTGCTCAAATATAAATACATTCTCTTCAATCTATTGGAGGAAATGAGTGAATTCAAAAAATTTACATACAACTGAACCTGATTTTCAGTTTTATCTGTAATACTTGATTATTGAAAAGTATATTTTAAATAATAGTTTTTCATCTTAACTTTTTCAATCAATTGTTATTTTTGAAAAAAAATTTAAACTATCATAAATGTTCACGTTACAGTTGCGTAAATAAATAAATTGTAAATGCAAAATTGTATTCCATGTTGTAAAGAATGAATATTTGTTTTCGATAACATCTGCGGTGAAGTGAACCAACTGGGTGGAGTGTTTGTCAACGGTAGACCGTTGCCGTTGACGTTGCGCATGCGCATTGTGGAACTAGCCCGGATGGGCATACGCCCATGTGACATTAGCCGCGAGTTGAGAGTTTCGCACGGATGCGTGAGCAAAATTTTGAACCGTTTCCAAGAGACCGGTTCAGTATTGCCTGGGGTGATCGGTGGAAGCAAGCCGCGAGTGACCACACCCCGGGTAGTTGATCACATCCGTCTGCTGAAGTTGCAAGATCCGGCCATGTTCGCTTGGGAAATCCGCGATCGTCTCGTCGCGGATGGTGTCTGCGACAAAACGTCCGCGCCATCGGTCAGTTCCATCAGTCGGATATTGAGGCGCAAGCTGGAACCTCAGGCTGGTTCCAACAGGATGGTAGCGTCGGCGAACACGGCGCCATTTTTCCATCCTTACTTTTCGTACGCGTTGCCGGTGAACCATCAGCCCAGTGGACACCAGTGGACTGGCGGATGTGAGCTGTTTGCAGCCGCCGAAACCGGTGCCGTATTACCACACCCGTATGCAAGTTGGACGATCCACTCGACCAAAACAACCCGTACAACCACGCCCGTATTCGGAGTGCTCGGCTTCCAGTCGTCCACCACCACCAATACGAAATCACAAACCGAAACTATATAATTCACAGTTGAACTACTGCTTGTTTGCTTTGGCTTATCCATATTTTTCATATTATTCATATTCTCTTGTTGGAATTCGATCAGTTTGATTGGACAAATATTGTATAAACATTTTTCAATATTTCTCATTTTACAATTGAACAAATGAAGCATGTTTTCACGCTTGTATCATCAAACATGATGAGAATAGAAATAATGCTTTAGTTGTAGCTGAAACGAACCAGTTCTGAATCTTCAATCCGACCAAGAATGTTGAAAATTGTCCATCCACCAGCTTGATTGCATTTCAGCCTTGTCAATTTCCAACACTGACCACCAACAATCCATCCAGGCGAGTAAACATTTGTAAAACGGATAATGCAAACAAACAATAAGAAAACTGCCCATCGTCAAATGCTTACTGTATAGATGTTGCTGTTGCTCATTGAAAAATTAACTTCAACCAGTACTTACGCATTTTACCATTTCACTTTTCATCTGTTCATCTCTCCACACAGAGAAATTGAAAATTGAAATTAATATTCACGAGAAAACGTTTTTTTCCACATTATAAAATACAAATAAATAATTTATGATTGTATTTTTTACTTCTGTTCCTCGAAAATACGACAAAAACAAACAAATAAATTGAAAATTTTCAAACGCATAAAAATGATAATAAAAATAATACCGCATAGAATACCTTAAACAGACAATCAGATAATAAAATTGAGTTTTAAAATCAATCAAATGATGATTGGTTGATTTAGATATGACAAAAATTTTTTTCCATCAAGCCACAAATAACTTTCATAAAATCATCAGCCGGACATTTCTTTCAACGATGCAATCGCTGATTTTAAAACATGCACTTGGGTCTGAAATTGAAAACCAAATAATTCCATGCTTATGAAAAAACATGTTCATTATATGCAACTTTTCCAACTATTCAAAAATCTAAAGTATACTGTTTTGTCTGAATGTTATTTTTTAAATTCACACAACAGAATTTAAATTAAATTATAAGATTAAAAAAAAAGTATGAATACCGACCAGCTTACCTTTGCATGCTTGTGCTGCAATTCAGCCAATTCAACAAGACTTTTCTTGAAAGATGCTACTCTACGTACTTTATATTCTTCCAATTCTTAAACAAAGAACAATAAGTTAATAATAATAAGTAAAGAAGATCAACAAAATAGATCACCTTGCTTTGCTTTTTCCGATATCGCGTCATATTCTTTACTAGCATTCTGCTTATCCAATTCTGCCTAAAAACAGAATTTATTAGAAATTGATAAAAATTTAAATTTCAGATTTGATTTATAAATATATAAATTGCCTTCGGAATATCTCGATTCTTCATCCTTGCTCGATCCAAATTTCTGCTAGCAGTTTCCAGGGTAGCCAAACATCGCAGTCGGCGATAAAGCAAATCTTTTGCCGCTTGGGTGTCGCGCATGAAATAACGAAGTGTATCTGAAACAAAATCCACCACAACCACAAGCAAAGCAATAATTATTGTTTATTTGAGAAAAAATATTAATATAAAAATTAAAAATGTCAACCTGACAACTTTAAGTCAAAATCTGAAGACACACGTGCTTCAAGTTTCCGGCACCTTTCATAAGTTTCAGCAACTTTTAAAACGGTCCTAATTTAAAATTTTCAAAAATATTACAATCAATAAACAATCTGTAAAAGCAGCTTTCGCCAATACTTTGATAATTCAGTACTCTTCTCTATCCCACCAAGGGTTTCCAATGAGCTGCAAATTTTCATCATTACATCTGACATGTCTACAAAAAAAAAAATAATTTCCTTCATAACAGTGGAATATTACATTAAATAAACAATAATAATTATACTTTTCAAATGCTTTGTCATTTTGTCAGATCGTGAAGTTGCTTCACGTACATGACCGTAATATTCTACAAGATAATTTTTTTCGTGTTCGAAAAACGGTTCCGAATCCTAAATACAAGTTTTCTCAGAGTACATAATTACTTGAAATTCTTACTTTTTGATTTGATAATAGCACTTCATCTGCTGAAGTAGAAAACCGTTTCCAGATGCTTTCTAACTTTTCTTTCTTATTCTTTCCTCGGATGTTCAACTATAAATGCAAAACATTTACAAATTTAAAATTCGATATTCAATAATGTTATTATTAATCACTCCATTTGCATCTTGATACTCCAAAAAAATTTGAAAATTCGAATCATCTTTTAAAACAGGGTGAGTAGCAAGACGAGTCAAAAATAATCCATGCATAGCCACAGTTTTTTTGAATGTGGCCAAATATTCCCTATTAATTCAACAATAATTATTTTTTTCAAAGAATCTTCTTCATCTTACGCTTCCAATTCAGCTTTCATTTTTGCAAATTCTTCTCGAGTCATAGTTGGTTCCCCCTCACTCAGTTTTTGCAACTTCTCTCGAGATGTATCAAAATCCGGGCGAGGAGGTGGAGGAGGTATCTACAACAATATTTATAAATTCACCTTCTAAAACAAACTTCAACTCACAATGTAACCGGCATACAACGGATTTTCCTCAATAGCATCGTAAAGCCACAAAAATTCATCGTGCTCACGAACGACAGAAGTTTCTTTTTGAGTGAACGCCGGAAAATTAGTCTGAAGTCGTTACTTAATTACAGTTTTCAAGTTTTCATTAAAATTCCAACTCATGAACGTAATATTGCATCACAAAGTGCAAAAAATACCAACTCAACAAAAAATTAAAAAAAAACTTACTTTCATATGTACTGTGAATTTGATTTTATCCTTTTCACTCAAAGCATCCGAAATGTCTACCGTTAAAAATGGTTCTTCCGACTCCACAGCATCTTCTGGCTAAAAATGCACTACTAATTGCCTCACACAGCCAGTAATAAAAAAAATAAACAAGAACAACATTTGCAGGATCGATTTCAATTTCATCACTTTTGGAAATTGCAAGTTTTCCAATTCTTTCAGCTTCAACATCTGCAACCTCTTCAATCCTTTCCTCACTTTCTTCCATAATGTTCACCTAAAAACAGCCATGCATCGTCAAGCAAAGAAATGCTTTTTTTTCAACTATATCAAATGCTTATTGCTTAATGAAAAAAAATTTCATAAAACATTTCATTCATTTCTAAACAATATCAACAAGAGTGTAATATGCAGCACAAAAAAAACTTGAAGCGTTAAATGCCCAATCTCCCAATTTGTTTTAAAGTTGACAATTTCAAAAGTTCATGGAAAAAGTTCTATTAACAAAATCACTTTTGAATAGAATGCAGAAAAGAAATCGATTAAAATAAGAAAAAATTATCCCAAAACATTACTTTTAAAATTGGTTAAAAGAAAAATAATTAAGTAAAATAAAATCGTAGATGCTTCTGATTTATCCACACAAATTGTAGGTTATTGCACATAAATTACAGTAAAACATGCAAAAGGTTTATTGTAAAAAAATATCTTAATAAATTCAGTTTGAAGAGTGTAATATTAATATTATGACGATTTGAAAACGGTATGATTTGGGTTATGTCAATATAAAACAAATAAAAAACTAAATTCTCGCTACAATATATGTTTACTGTACTTTTACAACTATCAAGTACATGCACATCAATGTACATAACGTTTTTGTGCGTGCATGAATTTTACAATTGTTTATTCACTGAATTCTCCTGCGTTTATTAGCATGCATCATTGCAGAAATTAAGAAAATAAAAACTATACATGCATTTAAAAATTTTATTAAAAACAAATCCAACAAATTATTTTCTTTTCACAGTTTACTATTTATCTTTAAAAACGCATCTACAATGAAAGGTATCGCATTCGTGAAACAAATTATTTCCTCAGTTCCGCTTCTACAGTTTCCAGCAATTTTCGCTGCTCTTTCAATTCCAAGTCTGGTATGTATCGATATTCTTCATCTGCTTTGGTATGCGATTTGACATTCAAGGTTACACCTTCGGGCAAATCCGTCTTGATTATGTCAATTAACAGCGAACCAGTTGACGAGAAGAAATCTTCTATCTGAACATTTCGCTCGTATTTACGAAATTCAAACTGATCACTAATAGCAGCAGAGCCAATTTTATAAACAGTACATTTAAATGACCGGGCTGGCGAAGCCCATCTACAATCATACAGCACGTTCTTTGATTAAAGCAATTCAAATCAAACAAGTTACCTACGTATTTGCTATTTTGAAGCCCATTAAACGTGCTAATTTATGTATATAGCTTTGAAAATGTTCAAGCACCACAAAATCATATCCACTAATGAAAACATTGACAGCACCGTGAGATGGAAGTTTGAATGGTTTTTCCTAAATTAAATTATAATATCGTTTTCTAAAATGAACAACTAATCACTTACAACGATCGGTTCATACAAAGCCCTGCTTTGCAAGTTTCTACTTTCTTCGTCATCTAATGACTGTGTAACTTGCGAAACTTTTCGTATTGAAAACGAGTTAAGAAAACTTAATTTTGCATTCGTATTAATTAAAATGCATTTTAAACAATTCCTGAAAGCTTGACAAGACATGTTTTGATTCTAATGAATGTTGAAAATCAAGAACAATTGATTACTATTTAGTAATTCATTGTACGATCGATAGAATTGATTAATAAATTTATCTATTTATTTAAATTATATATTTTATCAACGCGAAATATTTTTTTTGCTGAAATCAAGTTCAATTAACCGTTTATAAAATTTATACTTGATTTCTATTTAGTTAAATTTATGGTACGCTAAAAATAACAAACTGGTAGCTTATCATTCATTTTTTATACTCATTCTCAAAAATTTTTATTTTCTGTAAGTGAATAAATTTAAAAAATAATATTTAATATTATTTTAACAAATATTTGGTTTTTATTCAGTGATTAATTTTTTTGTCTGCAGAAATATTCTGATTTCAATTTTTATGTAGACAGTTTCAGTATTATGTTGGTAAAGTTTATTTTGGTCTAATATTAGTTCCTGTTTGTTCATTCATTGCCACTGCTTGCTATTGTTGTTGCTTTTTGCATGTTAATTCAGTTTTATATTTGCACAGTATTTGAAATATCTTTGTTTGTTTATATTGTTTAAATGTATTTCAATGATGAAGTATTTGAAATTTTTACACACTTTGACAGCAAAATGTTGATTTCATTATTGCTGAATAAATACAAAATTTATAACTTGAAATATTCATATTTTAGTTCTGGTTTTGCAGTTGACACTAGATTACAGCAGAAAATGCCTACCAGAAAATCTCCTTCATCGGAAATTAAATTACCGAAAGTTCAGTCTGTCAGACATCGTTCTAAAGCAAAATATTCCAAAAGCAAATTACCCAAAAATGTAAAACATACAGAAAAGAAAACTGAGTAAGTTATTTTGCTTTATGTGTATCGTTTCATGTTTGCATTTCAACCTAGTCAGTGTACGTTACGTGTATGACATAAATAAAAATTAGATGCTATTTTTGGAAAATAAAATTGCTATGTTTAATATATCAATATCGTATAGTATCAATATCAAAGACTTGATCACGGCGTGCTGTTTAAAATTTCCGCATAGTTGGGAAAAGATAATTTAAATAATACTGTAGGTTTGAAAAGGTGAAAACAAAGAGAGGACAGGCAAATACATCTCGCAATAGAGGCGTTTCTATTTGTTCGAACGCTGAATCATCTTCGGATGAAGCTGAAAATTTAGAGGGAAAGTGGCGTCGTAAAAAAATGGTTAGCGACCCTGCGGGACAATGCGAAAGACGTGGTCTTCCAGTAGATTGCAAACCCGTAGCTGAACATGTGGTGCACGAACAACCTCCATTGTTTATCGCTATTATGGCATATTTTACGTATGCGTTTTTGGTGTTCACCGGATATGTGCAAGATTTTTTGAGATGGCTTGGTATTGAGTTGCATAAAAATTTTCAAGAATCTCCAAAAATGAAGGTATTTGATGATGATTATTCTGTCCTTTTTATTAGCAATGGATGATACATAACGCTGATTTTACTTTTAGGATTTTGTACCTCTCTATTCAGACTTTGAAGCTTTGTACACCAGATGCGTCTATATACGTATACGAGATTCTTGGAATCGACCGATATGCTCCGTACCAGGTGCAGAAATTACATTACTTGATCGAGTTACTGATGACAACGGATGGACATTTCGGTACAGATGAAATGTTGAAATTGTTTTTGTTAAAATTATATAAATTCTTTTTTTTCAGGTACACTGGTGGCAAGACGAAAGTAATTAATCTTGGATCGTATAATTATCTCGGCTTTGCTGAGAACACTGGACCATGTGTTGAAGAAGTTGAAAGAAGCATAAGAAAATACGGTATCGGTGTGTGCAGCAGCCGACAAGAAGCGGGTATGTAATTTTTTAAAATTATTTATCGGTCGAGAGTATTAAAATCGGATGGCAGTATCATGTTATAGGAAATATGTCGATACACAACAGATTGGAGCGTTTGATGGCTCAGTTTTTGGGAGTTGAAGATGCTCTTTGCTTTCCAATGGGATTCGCGACAAATTCTATGAATGTGCCTTGCTTTGCTGAGAAGGTACATTTCTCCTATTTCCGTTTTTTTGTTCAGAAATATTATTTAAATGAATTTCAATTTGAAAAATACTATTTATTCATAGGGTTGTTTGTTGCTTAGTGATGAACTGAATCACGCATCTTTGATACTTGGATGTCGTCTCACTGGAGCTACTATAAAAGTATTTAAGCATAACGGTAAATCTGTTAAACATTTTTTTTTCATACTCATTATTCAAGCATTCGACGTGTGAATATTTTCAGATACGGTTGATTTGGAAAATAAAATACGCGACGCAATTGTCTATGGACAACCGCGAACTCGCAGACCGTACAAGAAAATTCTGATTTTTGTTGAAGGAATTTACAGTATGGAAGGAACGATCGTCAACTTGCCAGAAATTATTCGAATCAAGAAGAAATACAAAGCTTATTTATATCTAGACGAAGCTCATAGCATTGGTATTGTGCACAGTATTTTCGTTTGTATTTGCAGTAAATTTCGAACACAGGTGCTCTGGGAAAACGTGGTCGTGGTGTTTGTGATTATTATGGCTGTGATCCACAAGACGTGGATATCCTCATGGGTACATTTACGAAAAGCTTTGCCGCAGCTGGAGGCTATATAGCTGGAAAAAAGGTTTTATGAAACACAGAGCATAAATTGATCGTTTGAATTGTTCGTGTTTCAGGAAGTGATTGATTATTTGAGAAGAAACAGTTACAGCACTGTTTACGCCGCAGCTCTTTCCCCTCCAATTGCACAACAAATAATATCCACACTGAAAATACTTATGGGATTGGACGGCACTGACGAAGGTGTGTAAAACAAAACTGTTGATATATATTTATCTTTGATAATAAATTTATGTGAAATCATAGGCAGCCGTCGGATTGCCAAATTGGAAAGGAATACAATTTATTTTCGTCGACGACTCAAGCAAAAAGGCTTCATCTTATTTGGAAACAGCAATTCTCCTGTGGTTCCGATGATGGTTTACTTCCCGGCCAAAATGAAGTAAGCAGAATTTGAACATTTAATATGCCTGTTGATATTAATTATTTGGTTAAGCAGCAACAGTTTCTGTTTTTCAGTCATTTTAGTCGAGAAATGTTGAAACGAAAAGTTGGAGTGGTTTTGGTCGGCTTTCCAGCCACTCCAATAACACTCGGACGAGCTAGATTTTGCATTAGCTCCGCCCACACTAAGGAACAGTTGGATCAGGTCAGTTTGCTGTATTATTGTTTTTTTTTATGAAGATGTAAATTGTTGAATAGAATGATAAAAAATGTTAAGATAAATGAAAAGTTTACAAACCAAACGCGTAAATAAGAAAATAAATCACGCGATTTGCAATTCCGCGAGCGTTTGTTTAATAAATTTGATATCAGATGATGAATTTGCATAAAGATAGCAGAATAATGTTTCAGTGTTAATGTTGGTGAGAAAATAAATGTGTTACTTACTGGTTGTCGTGGTGTTATTTTTCCAGGCTCTGGAGGCGATAGATGAAGTCGGCGGTTCGATGATGTTGAAATTGTCTTCTCGATGCGAACATTTGAAAGATGAAGTAATTGAATACTGACCAGTGACCAGTGGTTGTGGAAACAAGAAGATGAATCAAATTTACCTAAAGCTGCTTGCTTATCTCGATTGTTCGGTCCAATTAATTGCTGATTAATTTTATTTACTGCTCATTGATTGGCTTTCACTTGTGGTTGGTTGGTTGGCTGTTGGATTCAATTGTCCAAACAACCAATACATTATGAAAGTGAAGAAAAAAAATTTGCATTGTACTGTTGTGTTTATTATAATTATAATGGTGCGGAAATAATTTTCAAGTGATCGATAAATTCAACGCTGAGTGCTAAGGAAGCAAGCAAGCGCAACGATTGGGAAGGGATTGTTAGTTAGATTGTAGTTAATTTGAAAACTAACTTCCGGGGTATGCAAGCATAAGTTAGAGAGTCAAATTGTTGAACGCTTCTGGTGCTTTTTGAAGTAGCTTAGCCAATTTTGGAACAGCTTCACCGGAGGCGGACCGAGAGGAAACACGTCGCGGTGGTAGATTTCAACGTAAACCAAGTTGAGCATGAAATACCAGCTGAGTATACCGCCGGCAATGAAGCAGACGCTGCTTGCCAAGCTGATGCAGTGTTCGACGTTGGCTGGCACTGCTTCACCGATGCAGAGGAAGACAAAAGCGCCAAAAAAGCTGCAAGTCAACGCAAAACTGGCAGTGCTCATGGTCATGGTCGGTGCCAGCCAGAAACCGTTGTACAAAGCGAACATGATATTCAATGGTAACATGTCCAAAGGTTTCACTTCGAAAAAATTCCCCAAATGGCAGAACGTGATCACGCCCAGTAACATTGAATATACTCCGAACATGCAGAATATTCCATATGAGAATGCATTGTTACGTTTGTGCAATTGTATACCTGAAAGGAAAAAAAACAAGAACTCTGTTTCACTGTGTTTGTTTGTTTACTAGCTAGCTAGCTTGCTTGGTAATTTAATATAAGTTTTCTGAAAAGTATCATCAATGAAGCTGCTGAATTACCGGCCAAAAATTGCAAAATGCCGCCGAAAAGAAACGTAACGCAGGCATTCAATCCAACACTTGTATGACCAAAACGATGGAACTGGGAAGTAAGAATTGCAAAACCAAGACCACCAAAACCGATGATCGCCGGCTCAGTAGTGTCAAGCGATCGTGCTCTTCGAAGCTGACCAGAAAGATTTTCAATTTGCTAAATAAAAATAAAGCAAAAAAATTAATTTTCATTAAAAAAACTAAGTAACCTTAAAATGAACAAAAAATACTCGCAAAAGATAGTCGTCTTTCTCTTTGAATTGCTTGAAAAGCGACGTATCGCTTACCATGCTCTCTGCATCGATCACAATGTGTTGCTTCTCTTTTTGTATACTATCATCCATTTTATTATTACTATTAGTATTATTATTATTATTTGACAGTGTCTAAAAAAATTAACTTTTATCTTTACATGTTACTTGATTATATTTAAAGAAAAAATGTTATTTTTTTAACAAAGCAATTTTTGTAAATACTCACTTTCCCGAAATAAACAACTGACATAGTATACGTGAAAAATTTATCTCAAAAAAATGTAGTATCGTTTTCTGTTCTACAGCACGTAAAATAGTAGAATTTGTGTGATAACTACTAACTTTTGCACAAAAATTTTGACTCTGCCAAATAGCTTTTATTGACGCGAATCACAATAATATGAAAAGGTTTGATTGGAATTTTCAACTGTTGTCTTGCTATTTTACATGCTTTCAGAAATTCAAGTATCAAATTTCAATAACACGCAATGCATATTTTCGCTATTCCAACGATGACGTTTGCAATGCGCAATAGGAAAGTTTGTTCAGCATTAAAATATTCAGCAAAAAAAACCAATTCATGCTCAGCGAGGCGTTGCCCATGCATGTGAACCGCAATAGGTCAGTTTGCGTCAAACATCACAAAAATTCACGCAAATTGTACTTCCATTCATCAATTTATACCATCTGTTATAAAGTTTATCAGTACAATAAAGAGAAAAAAATCAAATAACACTGATCGTTCTTCAACAAAAATAAGTTTCATTCACAAAGTTAAATTTTCTAAAATCACTAGCTAACTAACACTTTGTTCAAAAAAAATAATGATAGTCAAGTTCTACATACATATCAGTAATACATTATCAAATAATACAAGAAAATTCTTTTCAAATTACTAATTATTTGCAAAATAATCACTGCTATTTTCAAAAGAAAAAGGTAAATTGTAAATTTCAAAACAATAAAATCCCCAGTTGAGAAATTTAATAAACTTCAAAATATTCAGCATTACATTAAAACAAATAATTATGAAACCTGCTGAAAATGAAAAACTTTATAATATTGAATTTACTTGAACAACCTGGTTTCAGTAACTAATTTGATTTAAAAAATTCATATAACCGTAAATTTAAATTCGTCTCCAAATTTTCATACTGTAGAGATTGAACCTACGCTTGCACAAAAAAATCAAAAACAAATCTTTTAAACAGAATTAAGTATCATACCCTGAAGAAGTTAAACATTACGAAAGTTTATATATGCAATGGCTGTTTTCCAATGTTTCTGACCTTTTCAATTCTTATGTGCGTTGAAAACTTTTCAGTTTTATTTGATAAAAGATTCGTCATGTGGTGGGAGTAATTATTGGCATATGTGAATTAACTAAATTGTCGCATCGATAAATCATGTAATTTTCATTGAAAAAAATCACTTAAAATTACACATGCGTAGCTAAAAACACTTAAAAAGAGAGTCGATTCAGATAAACATATCAATTTCTTTCCTCTTTGCACAACCTGCAAGTCAGAAACATACTCTACAAGCAGCACAACTGTTAAACTGTCACATCAATGTTATCACTAACCACCTTGTAAAACTTTCTCTTAAACATGTAAATTAATTCTTGTTTCTTATTTCACTTCTTTCAGCCACAATCAACTACCCAGTTGCACTTACCGTTTGAAGGATTGCCACTTAATTTTCATCTTTTTCAAAGTTACATGACAAAACTATTAAACTTTCGATTTTTGCGTCACTTATTCACATGCGCTTACTAACAAACACAATAACATATTTGACAAACAATAAGGTTGAGTAATAATAATGCCAACGATCAAGCTTTACTTTTCAAACTAACCGGACTACAATGAAACGGACTGAATTCTTTATCATGCACACCATATATCCAGAGAAACCACGCACAGAAGCACACAGAAGCAAACACAAAAACATACACATACACACATACACGTTTTCACACTCGGAAGATTCACAAGATTTGCACACTCGGAAAGCATAACATTCTCACACACGTATTTGAAATATATAAATTCACCATCGTAGTTACCAGAAGATTAAAATTAATTCAACTACGGAAGAAAAAAGAATAAATGGGAATAATTACAACTCTGTTTGAAATAGTAATGTGAAAAAAGTGAATAATAAAAAAAAGCGTGTAAATGTGAATCCAACTAACCATTTCATTGCAGAACTGAAATGATGCTGCTTTTAACTGTTAAGCCGCTTCAACGTGCCAAAGAGCCGATCAACGCGGCGCACATTTCAAAAAATAACATAGTCTGCGGCGGTTTTGGCTGACCCGCACCCTCGGATGGCTGTTGCTCTGCAGCTGCAGACGACGTCGATGGAGACGCATCCGCAGAGCTCTGCGATGGATTGTTCGGCAACGACTGAGTACGATCCGACGATGCGGCGAGACGATGTCGACAAGTCGTGGAACTGCTAGCCAGATGACAATCCAGCAGATCGTCTGAAGACAAGCTTTTAAAATCTAGCAAGTAGCTCTTCTGATCAACTTTATACAGCTGCAAGCTCATTTTCGGCCAGGTTGGATTCAGACGTCGTCGAACAATGACGTGATACGGATTGATCATCTTCCATTCATAATCCAACGCTTTCATCGCTCGCAGCACTTCAATCATTATGTCCTCTGGTCGACTCTGCGACCGAATACCCAAATGCCAACGAGCCCGACGTAATGATTGCACCGACTGTCGAGATACAGTAGACGCCTGCTGCTGACCGTTGCCAGGCTGGGAGCTCGGAACCGATTCCAACGTGGCTGTAAATGTACGCGCAACATCGATTCGTTCCGGATGTCTGGAACTAATGGACGCGTGACGATCTGTCGGCACATCCGGCGAATAGAACTCTTCCACGGTCAGCTTGGCCGTCTCTGTAGCGATGCGCTTGTTGTCCAAGATCAGATTGTACGCAATAACCAGATGATTGTGCGGGTCGTTGGTCATCAACGCGACTGTGATCTCTTCCTCATCGCAACGAAACTTTTCGCTCAACTCGCGCACTGCTTCCATATCCACAATCGATGCTTCTTGTTCATTCAACGGTGGAAACAGATAAGCCGGCAAATCTTTCTTGAACCAATCGTGCGCAACAATATCCTTAATAGTGGCCCGCTTCATCGGATCCACCTGCAACATGCGCAACAGCAAATCCACCACTGAATCATCCAAATAGCTGGGTATTGGAAATTGGCCAGCTTTGATTTTACGAAACAACGAAGGCACATGCTCGTCGTCGAATGGCAACGTGCCACACAAGAACGCGTACAGTATTATACCACAAGACCAAATGTCCACCTCAGGACCGGCATACAACTGACCAGAGATCACTTCCGGTGCAGCGTAGTTTGGACTGCCGCAACTGGTGCGCAAAAACTCACCGTCGGTCAGTATGTTCGACAGACCAAAGTCAGCAATTTTAACATTGTTTTCACTGTCGAGAAGCAAATTTTCTGGCTTCAAATCACGATGCACAACCATGTGACGATGACAATAGTCAACGCCGCTGATAATTTGTTGGAAAAAGCGACGAGCATCGTCCTCTTGCAAGCGCCCACGTTTGACTATATAGTCAAACAGCTCGCCACCGGACACGTATTCCATCACCATGAAGATGTCAGTGGGCGTGCTGATCACCTCATATAGACGAATAATGTGCGGGTGACGAAACAGTCGCAGGTTTTGAATTTCACGACGAATTTTTCCAACGACATCCAAATTTTTAATTTTCTGACGATTCAAAATCTTGATCGCAACCTTGTGTCCAGTCACATCGTGCACGCCAACTTTCACTTTGCCAAATGTGCCAACGCCCAACGTTTCACCAAGAATGTAGTGGTAAATTTTTACTACCGGTTTCTCTTTCAACAGATCTACCATTTTGTGAAAGAAAACAACAATCGAACAGCGAACAAGAAGAATGAATGTATTGAAATGCCGAAAGCGCAACGTTCGACAAACAAACAAACAAATCAACTACGCGCAGCTTTACGAGAGATTAACAATGACAGTAATCCAAGAAAATAAGCTGTTTACTGTAGAATTTACCTGCGCGTCAATACTAATATTCATTGTTTTGATAAAAATTTTCAAATAACTTATCAGAAGTGAAATTTTTCAAAACGAAAATTAATTTTTACACAAACTAATGAAAAACTATTTTTTTTCGCCATTCTCCTCGCATTGCATAAGTTGTTTAACTCTGACAAAACATTTGAACTGAACAAATTTGACAAAATAATGTGAACCTGAACAGTTTTTGTTTATTTTACAAGTTAAATTTTACAGTTGAAAAAGGTTTTTTATTTATTTATGTACAGTTCAATTTTGTACAACGTACAGTTCAACAGTCATACAAGCGTCACCCGAAATTTCAGGCTTTATCCGTGTATTTAATCAGTGAAGCAGGTTGTTTCCCAAGAGAATTATTTGTTAATTAAAAATCAAGTAATAATATTTTTATAACCATTCAGATGAATTTTCTTGCAATTGTGATTCTTATCGGCAATTGCTTTGTTAATGCCAGTAATAAAATGAGAAAATGAAGAATATTCATTCTAATCAAAACTGAAGGCTTAGCGTCTGCTGAAGTGAAAAACGTTGGCAACATATTCATGAGCTTATAAATATAAAATTATAAAAATGCAAAATGGGCAATTTCACAGTGCCAATCCTAATTTTCCTGAGCTAGCATAACTTTTTACTGCTGTATCACCGAGCTGATGCAATTGACTGGTAAGGAATTTCAAAATTGTTAAGTATTTCATTTAAAATTATCTGCAAAATTTGTAAAATGATGTATGCAATCAAATTGTCAACATATAATCAAAAGTATTAATTAGTTAACTGGGCCATTTATCGCACAATAACACTGACGTAACTGACGAAATTGTTGAAAAATATTCTTATCAATAAAATGAAGGGCTGCATTATTTGAAGATATCGTTTAATTTTTCTCTTCTGATGAAGTGCAAGTGCGTTCAAGAAAAAATGTAATTTTTTAATCACATTTCAAATATAAAAAGCATCTTTTGGCCGTTCATTTGATACATGAAAATTGGACGAAATTCATCACTTCAAAAAAAAACTTGACAAATGCTTGTGCTTGATTAAATTAAGTGTTTTGTTTTTAATCTTCACTTGAACACTGCTCACATGACTATGTTAATTTCTAAATTTAAGTTTCATCTCATTTGAAATAATCGATCAAATGAAACAAATTCCAAATCAGTCTAATATTTAAAGTTAAGGAAAATCAAGTTAAAAAAGTTATACCAAAAAATGGATACTGTATACAATTGCATGAAGACTGAAGTTGGTACTTACTTTTGTCGTTTGAGTCATTTTTGATGTTCTTTTTTTCCCAACAATTGGTAGTAGTAGATGTGTTTGATGAAAAGGAAAATTCGTTGGTGAAAGTTGTCAGAAAACTGGAATGAAGTGTTTATTCAAATTCACAGCTTCTTCACTATTTGCAATCTGAAATAATTGGTGAATGATGAATAATTGGAAACAGATCACTTTTACGATAGATGTTTTGAAATCTTCACATCATGTGCAATATTCATCATAATAAAACATTGTTTTGAATATTTTATTCGCCACATTATATTAATTTATTGTATATTTATGAAAATTTCATATTGGCATAAGACAAGCGAAATGAATGAAATTGAGGAAAAATGCAAATTTATGTAAAGTTAAATGCTTTTCAATTGAATAACGCGATACAGTTGAATACTTACATTTATTTGTTTTTTTTTATTGAAGCTTTTTTATGTTGACAAATATGAAAGTAAAAATGATAATTGTGAAAAAATGGAAAATAATAAACAGAGAACAAATGCAACCAGCCAGCTGATCAATTTGAAATGGTTGGTGGTCAGTTTGAACAAAAAGAAATGATTGAAATGTCGATTTCATTTAAATATACCTTTTTGATGTGTTGTCATATTTGCATTTCATAGGCGTGCTGTCACCGTTGCTTATTGAAATGGAACAGGAAACATCAATCAAGACGCATTTTTATTTTGCATGTTTTCAATGTTGACGACGAATATTTCAACAATTGATTTAAAATATATCTATATGAGCTAGTTTTTAATTAAAACATTTTTTGAAGAAAAAAAGCTATTCAAATAAAAAAAAATTATGTTTTGTTTATTGATTACGCTTTTTTTGATTTAATCAAATTTTTTTTTTTAAATTAATAACAGTATTAACGAAGTTGAATTATGAGTAGGAAAAAAAGAAGGAAATATTCAAATATGCATTTTGAAAAAGTAATAAATGCAAATTAATTTGTCAAATTTCAATTACTGCAATTGACAATAATTAATGATTTCAAAGTGAACGTTTTGAATTTGAACAACCAGGAAAAAAGCTTACTTGAAATATTTAATTTCAAGAAAAAAAGTTTGAATAAATAAATTTTAATTAAAATAAAGAAAGAGAAAGAATATGCTCCAATTATTATTATTATTATTATTATTATTATTATTATTATTATTATTATATTCTCAATTATTCGGTATTATGCATCAACATATATCACCAGAGAAAAAGTGCAGCAAAAGAAAGAAACAAGAAAAAAACAAATTTTATCACTTTCCTAAAAAAGTATCAATTGTAACTTGAAGATAAGAATCAAAAATTATTTTAAAAAAATGAATTAAAAACTTCATTGTTACCCCGTTTATAGTTGTTTGCAAAGTTCAGTTTTGGGCATTCAAGATGCGACAACGTCGGATTAGCGTGGTGGTAACAAATTTTCGAGATGATGTGATTAAATTTAATCAAAACAGCGACTTTAAAAAGCATCATTTATCTTTGCTCTTCTGGAACACTGGCAACATTTGCAATCGGTACATTTGTTCAGTGAATTGCAACACATGCATGAAAGCATGATTGTTCATTTGGACGAAATATTTTAGCTAGCAACATCAGTTGGAGCAGATTTTGCAAGTTGAGAGGTCAAACTTCGAAACACATAAAATTTAATACATTTTTTTTTAAATTGTCAACAACGTCGAGCATGAAAGCAATACTGAAAATTTTTTACAAACTATACAAGCGCATGTGACGCTGTGGGTTCAATGTTGCCAATATTACCACATCCATCTATCATCCTCTTGATCTTGTTCATTTGTATTTGATAAATAAAAATAACAGCTTTAATAATAAACAATTAATAATAAATTGCTTTAATAATAAACATTAATTGAAGAAGCCGTAGTGCAATAAAGATGCAGTGAAAAATAAAAAAAACATTAAAACAACAACAACATTCATCATTTGGTGAAGATTCGTTTTTGAACAATGCATTCATCCATCCATCCATCCATCCATCTATCTATTCTATCCATTTGTATATAAAAGACAAAACATACAATTCCAAATCTATTCATCTGAGCAAAGCATTAAAAACAGATAAACAAACAAAGGATATTAATTAAACCACATTTACAAGAGACACTTCTTGATACAAATAATAAATAAAATTGCACGGGGATGAGAAGCAGTAAGTAGACATGTGGTAAAAGTAGAAGTATTTTATTACTTTTCATATCAGTCGCTCCTCCGGAGGTGGCTTGATCATACGGTGAAGTGTAAGCCGGGCGTTGTCACTTTCTTGCCTGGATGGACTGTACGTACCTCGAGTGGCATTTTTTTTCTTGGCAACAATAACCAAAAGTGTAAAACCAAGCAAGACGAGAATCAAAATGAAACCCACCACCGGACCAACTACAAATTCAACCCATCCGTCAGTTTGACTAGGAATCGCTTCAACTTCAGATTTTGCTTCATGTATCTGAAAATGCAAACAATAAACAATAAAAAAATTATTAACGTAAAATTTAATTTAATTTAATTTAATTAATACCTTGATTTCGCAAAATTGACCAGTGTACGGTCCCACACAATCGCAACGGTGGAGAACAATACCCCTCTGATAATCCACGTACGGTTCTTTGCAAATACCACCATTTTGACAATAATGTGTGTCGTTACTGTCACAAGGATTTAAATTTTCGCAACGATCTCCACTGTCACCTTGAGAAGTAAAAAAAAATTTTTTTAATAATTTGAAAAAAAATACCAAAAAATACATTTGTCATTGAAATAATAATAATACCTTTCAAACATGAGCATTTGAAACTGCCGGGAAGGTTGGTACAATTGCCACCGTTGCAAAAATCCGGCGTTTCGCATTCATTGATGTCAAGTTCACAGAAAATACCCTCATATCCGGTACCTGTACAATCGCAGCTGAATCCGTTGATCTGATCATAGCATTTGCCGTTATTTTTGCACGGTCGATTTATACAATCGTCAATATTCTCTTCACATTGTTCACCTAGTGGAAAAGGAAGATGAACAAAAAAAAATAATAATAATAATGAATAACATAACACACGGATACAGATACCTCTGAATCCTGGAAAGCAGGTACAGTTGTATCCACCGACGAACGAATGACAAACACCACCTTCGTTGTGACAAGGGTTGGAATCGCAAAAGTCGATCATTTCTTCGCACTGATCGCCTGAATAGCCATCATAACAACGACAAACGTGACGATCCGGACCGAGCTGGGTACAGTTGCCATGTTTGCAAGGAGATGATACGCAGGTGCCGGCAATTTCACACAGCAGACCTTCACCAACAGAAAAATTAATTAATTAATTGAAATATTGAACAAAAACAAAATAGCAAACAACAGTCGACAAAATTATGCACATTCTTCTCTTACCACTGACGTACGGTGGACATTGACAGTAAAAACTGCCCGGCATGTTGATACACTGAGCTCCATTTTGACACAAATTGCTGCCATGATCATTACTACATTCGTCAACGTCAATCTCACATCTCGCACCAATCCAGCCTAATGCACATGTGCACGTGAAATTGTTCATCAAATCTGAACACGTTCCACCGTTCTGACACGGTGAGCTGGCACATTCGTCAATTTCATGTTCGCAATGTTTACCTTAAAAAAATGCATTCATATTTTTATAATAATTTGAATTTGAAAAACAAAATACAAATAATAAAATAACTTCATCTAACCAGTGTAGCCGTTTTGGCAGTTGCAAATGTACGTGTCGTGGTCGATCGAAGTTTTGCATGTTCCGTTGTTGAGACAATTCACCGTTGCACAGTAGTCGATCTCCAGCTCGCATCGTTCTCCAGTGTATCCAGCTCCGCAATGACAAACATACGGTTTCTAAATTTAAATTTGAAAACAACAACAATGAATCGAATGAAAATTTATCCAGCAAAATTATCATATACCGCATTCCGGACGAGTGAATAAGCATCTTCACATTGAGCTCCGTTTTCACAAGGACCACTTGAACAGTTGAAATAGTGCTAAAGAAAGAAAAAAAGAGTTGAAAATTAGGAAAGCAATTCTTCACATCCGACGACATCTTCACAACCAAGAAATAATACACAAAATATACTTCTTACCCGATTTTCACAAGTTGGACCGGTAAAATTAGCTGTACATAAACAATGAAATTCGTTTTCACCATCCACACACGTACCACCGTTCATGCAAGGATGAAAGGCACAATCGTCGACATCTATTTCACAACTGCAACATTTCACATTGTCAGTCAGTGTTTATTGAAGTTTAATTTAAAATTAAAATTCACTTACAATTTACCAGTCCAACCGGGCAGACAATCACAGGCAAAATCACCGATCAAATTACGACACGTTGAACCATGCTTGCACCATCCGTACTCGCATTCATCGACGTCATTCTGAAATTGCAAAAAAATACGTACAAAATAGTAATGAAATCAAAATCAAATACAAAAATATACCTCGCATTTCAAGCCTGAAAATCCCGGCAAACAAGTGCAAGTGACCAAATTCCACTCATCTGAGCAGGTTGCACCGTTTTCACAAATGTCCGTCAAACCGCACTGAACATTCGACTGGCAGCCTTGTGTCAAGTGATCAAAGCTGATTTTGCGAAAAACTCCCTGTCCAAGTGAAGAACCACGGTCGTCGTGGTCGTCGAAAAATGGAACGTAAGCATCACTTCCAAACGAAACTGCCCGCAAACAGCCGACAAACGATTCGTCGGTGCGCATCTGCTCTGGTGACCGTTCGGTCGGGATGTGATCTTGATCTGTATACGAGCCGAAATGCCAGACCGTCTCCGAAGGCAGTGGAATTGCCGGTCCGGCGATCATCATCACGTTCTGGTCAAGTTCCATCGTCAAATTCGGCCACAGTCCAACGTGAACGTGGTGCCATTGAGCGTCGGCGATCGGTCGCAAGCTGTCCAACAAGATTGGCTTCTCACCCGCGACCAGTCGACTGACCAACACTCGACCATCTTTGAGGAATACTTGCATCTCGTTCAAGCGGGCAGTGCTTCGAATCGACATCACTGAACCGTGCTTGGTACGGGTTCTGATGGAAAAGGCAACGTGATCAGCGGCATTTGGCCCGTTCGACACTTGGAACAGAGCCCGGCTCTGTTCACTGAACGTGATCGAGTTCAAGCAGACGTGCTCGTACGTGTGCGGCTTCAGACGACACTGCCAATCAACCGGGCAAGGCTCACTGAGGCACGGGTGCGGGATGGAACAGTTCTTGCCAACCCATGCCGGTTCGCACTGGCATTCGTAATCGTTGAACGTCACCGTGCACTGGGCCCCGTTGGCGCAGGGCTTCGACGCGCACAGATCATCACTCTGCGTACCCAGAAGCAGGCTGTGTCTGGTGATCCGACCGTTCACTTTGCCCAGCATGCTGGACGACACAACATCATCCGCAACAGGTGCCAGTTCGACAATGTCGTCGTTGATGCGCACATCTTGAATGGTTCCTTTGAATGAGGTGAACGTGCTGAACGATTCCACTGCAATTGAATGATCCACGATCGTGCGATTCGTGACCAATATCGGATGCGTGCCAATGATAAGCTGCTCTGGTGACAAAGGATTTGCTGTCGTTTGGCCATTGTCGTCGAACCAGTTGATAAATGCAGGTTGAGAATCGACCAAAACTTTCAACACATACGGTCGATATTTGATTTCTATCAAATGTACACGACCGTCGTTCAGGCGATTCTCACTGCTGACAACGGTAGGAGATGTGGAATTCCAAGAAGAGACCAACACCGGATAACCGTCTCTCAATTCCAGACCAATGAAACAACAACCAGCATGGTGTTCATTGAATCTGAAGTGCTGCTGTTCGTCTATTGCAGTTCCGATGTAGCAAATGACGCCGTTCAAAGCGGTGCTTCGGATCAACATTGACAAATCCAAACGATCGTGCAGTGCAATTGAATAAGCTCGAGCAATGTCGACCATGACGAAGCTGATGTTGCGTCCGAAGCCGAAAGTAACTTCAGGTAAGGAATTTTCACAGTTCGGCATCAAGTATGGCCTGTCGCAAACACACCTACCCTGGTTCCAAACGTCAACGCAGTGACTTCGTGCCGGGCAAGCGGTTTCGTCGCAAAGTTCGCGGTCCTGCCGACGAGGACAAGTCCAGCCGACGTTGACCGCACTGGCGCCCATCTTCTCCGGTATCAGAAGCTTGCCGTTGACGATCACATCCCGCATGCAGCCGACAAAATTTCCCACATCCGGATAGTAGGGATGCTGTTTTTCCAACGGCGTGCCGCCGAACTTTGTGCTCGCCACTGCGCTGGCCAGCAGTGCACCTCCGGACGACAGGCGCTTCAAATGCACATCACCAGCCTTGGAGCGTTGCAAACGCAGCAGCATCGTATCCGCATGCCAGCTGAGAGAGAGTCGATTCCAAGTACCGTCGTTGACTTTTTGCTCAATTCTGACCCGCTTGCCCGACCAGAGTGCTTGAATTTGTCCGTCCAAGAGCAGCACTTGAAAAATGTTTGAATTGAACAAATCGTCGCCGAAAATGAGGAAACCGTTTTCCAATGTGGTTCTGAACTGCAACTCGAGCTGATAAGTTGCCGTTGCTGTGTGATTGTTGCTAGTGATGTCGACCATCATCGACTGACCGGAAAAAGACGCCACTGTCGACTGCAAGCAGCTCGGCATGAAGGTGTACCCTGGCGCGCATTCACACTGGGCTTGCTGTTTCTCAGCTCCACTGTCCCAGGTGACCGTGCAAATTTGACGATCCGCACAACGATGGTCATCACAGGCGTTCAGTCGGATTGAACAATTCTTAGCCGCATATCCGGGCTTGCATTCACACTGGTAATCGCCGTGTTGATTCACACAGTCGACGCTGAATTGCAGAGGACAATAAGCGTCCCGGTGGTCGCATTCGTCCAAGTCTTGCTCACAAAGCACGCCCTGGAACCCCGGCCCGCAGACACAGCTTTGGGTCGATTCGTCGCAGAGACCGTCGTTCTGGCATGGGTTGTAGAAGCAAAAGTTTGAAGTTGGCTTGAAACGAATGGCCAGTTTTGGAGCGAAAAATTCACAAAAACTTCCATAATAGTCAGGCAAGCATTTGCAGCCGACGCCGACCGCATTTCCGGGCATTTTGATGCAAGTGCCGTTGTTCAAGCACGGTATGTGGTTGCAGGAGAGTTCAATTTCGCACCACTTGCCTCCGTATCCTTTCGGACAAGCGCAGCGACTGCCACCTTTGTCTGGTTCAACTTTGCAAATGCCTCCGTTGAAACATTTGCCACTGCTGCCGCAAGAACTGCTCTCCGGATCATCGGCCAGCGGTGATGATGTAGATTTTTTACCAAAAGCTGTTGATTCGATTTCGCAAAATTTTCCCGCATACCGATCTGAACAAACGCAACGAAAACCGTCCTCTTGTTCAACGCACAGGCCATCGTTTTGGCAAGTCCCATTTTGGCAATGATGCCGAATCTTTTCCAAGCAATTGTGACCTGTCCATCCTGGCTCGCAGTTGCACGTGTACGATCCGTGAGTGTTTGTACAATTTCCTCGGCCGCAAGGTCTACGATACGATACTAGTTAACAAAACAAACCAACTAGTACTACAGTAGTCTAGTGTACCTGATTGTCAAACATTCGTTAACGTCAAATTGACAAAACGGACCGTCAAACTGTGCTGGACAACGGCAACTGGACACTGGATTTCCCTTGACGCAGGTTCCGCCGTTCATGCACAAATCTATCGAACAATCGGAACCCAACGGCACATTGCAACTGATACCAGCGAATCCTTTTGGACAAATGCACCGAATTTCATCTTGAAACTTCTCACACAAATGTCCATCTGGACATGTATTCGGCGGACAGTCGACTGTAACAAAATCCAACTAAAATGCAATAAAAGAAAAATAAAGAAGATAAATCATAATTATAATAAAAACAAACAAATTCCATACTTGACATAGTAAACCTGAATAGCCGAGCTGACAGTTGCAAGTGGCAGTTCGATCGTCATTGTTGGCAACGCATGTTCCGTTGTTCAAACAAGGATTCAAGTTGCAATCTTTTGGCACGCAATTTCCTGGTGTACCTGAAGAATAAAGCGAAAAAAATGAAATGAAATTTTCCAATAAAAACCTTCACCAAAGCATTGTACCTTCACTTCCTGGACGACAGACACAAGAACCGGCACGACAGACTGAGTCGCTGATGCAAGCAGTTTCGCATTTGGATTCAATTTCACAATAGTCACCAGAAAAATTATCCAAACAATGACAACCAAAAATCACTTCGCCATAGCTGTCCTATAAAGCATTTGATGATTATAATGCAACGGAAAACGGCGGGATATAGAATAAATTAAGCTTCTGTACTTGACCGATCACGTGGCAAGTGCCACCGTTGACACAGTAATCTGTGGGACACTTTCCTGAACGTATTTCACATCGTGAACCTTCAAATCCATTCGGACAGATACATTTCAATATTGTACCATTGGCAGCTCGACAACTGGCATCGTTCAAACAGTGGTGCACACATTCTGACGGTGGTAATACAATTCCTGAACATCAGTAATAATTTGTGAACATCAGTGAAAATTTGATCATTTGAAAGAAGCGGATAAATTTAAATTTCGACGAGGGAAATGGGTTTTTTTTTGAAAACATTTTCGCATTCTCAGGAAACAATTCTGTTGAGCAAAGAACGAAAAAAAAAAATTAATAACAACGATAATCACATTAAGCTGTCAGCGTAAATTGTTGAAATAAACTGCAATTCGCTCAACCGTGAAAACGTTGCAGCTGTAAAATATGCTTTATCTTCACATGAAGCAAAAAACATCCACCTCGGATGAGAAAACAAATAAATAAAATGATGCACAACACAGTCAACATTGTAACAGGAAATGATTCAGAAGTACAAATTGACAACTGAATTTGTTTGTCTTTTTTTTCAATGTGTATCAAAATGAAAAAAAAATTTTTTTTTTAATAATAACATTCAATTCAGATGAAACAAGTGAACAAAATATGAATAGATAACATTGCAAAGAGAAAGAGAGAGAAAGAGAGAGAGAGAGAGAGAGAGAGAGAGAGAGAGAGAGAGAGAGAGAGAGAGAGAGATAGAGAGAGAGATGATGATGATGATGGAAATGAGGAAATAAAGCGAGAGAAAAGAGAAAGAAATATGAGCAGGTGGCGAATTTTAACATTAAAATATGAAATGATAATAAAGAAAAGTTCTTCTATTTCAACATCACCCATACTGACTAGAATTCAATCACGGACAAAAGGTACAAAAGCATAGCAATGAAAAAAAATTAACCGAACTCTGTTTGCTTCACGGTCAAGCTAATCAACTAATGCACAGCAAAGTTGGCTAGCAGGAGAAAAAGAAAATAATATAGAAATTTTTTGCCAAAAAAAAAATACTAATAATAAATGTAATAATTAAAATAGTATTTCTCATATTCAATTCAATAAATTGCACAAAAAACACTAAATAAATGCTTACCGATAGTTGAAGAAGATGCGATTGCATTTGAAGCTTGAATTGACGACGACAAAATGCAACAAGCAAAAAACAATTGCCACCGTATGGCCAACATTTTGCCTTTTGGTCAAGGCGAGTGGAAATTCGAATTGCCGAACAAACAGAGAATTGAAATTCTATAATTAAAAAAAAGAGAATAAATTTTAAAAATTTGAATAATAATCGATTTCAAAAAAAATAATTCAACAAGTGATCAGAGAAAGAGTTGTGGTCGGTAGTGGAGACGACGACGACAACGACCGTGAGCGTACCTTTCAGTTCACTCTGCTGTACGCGAATAAAATGCGTGCCACGGTCGGCTGCTGGTCGGTCGACCAAGGCGACCTCTGGTGTCCGGACCGGCTCGGCTCCGGTGGGCGACTATCGAACAGACCGTTGGCAACTGTTTGCTGCTGGTCAACGGGAAAACAGACGGACAGTGGGCCGGACAACGACTGCTGGAGAATGGGGCGAAAGAAGCAACAGAAAAAGCCTCACACTGACAAGCTTCACTGACCAGCTGACCTCTGAGGGTCATCGACGACGATGATTTTGCTGTTTCCAACCGAAAATTGATACGATCATTTTATATAAAGAAAATCAATTGATTCAATTGATTCGCAATTATTATTACCATAAGAAAAGTAATTTGAATTGAAATTTCATAAATAAAAAAAATAATCAACACAAACAAAACAGACAAACAAACAATTGATGAAAAGCATTTTTTCATCGTTAGCCACATCGACCCAAGGACAGACAGACAGACAGACAGACACACGACGCGGCACAGCACAACCAGGTGGCGCTGCGGTAGTTCGTTGACGATCATCCCACTTTGAGATGTGATATTATTATTATTTTTCTTTTCTGATATCAGTCAAAGTGTCGTCTTACTGTGTTTTTATTTATTTTTTTCAAAACAAAAGTATAATCAAGGGCAAATTTTCAACTTTTACCATTTCATCCTTGTTCAATAACAATAAGCAGTCGTTGATGATTGTTTCAAAAATTTGCATAACGATGATCAATTGAAAGAGTATGCGATAAAATTAAAAACTAAAAAAAAATTTTTTTCATTATCAAAACAACTTTTTCAATATCCACAGTATGCACAGTTGTTGTTGTTTCATAATTTGAATTCAAAAACTAAGACAACAACATGTGTTCTATGCAGAATAAAAACTGGGAGAATGAAGAATTTTTGTTATCCCAAATATTTTGCAAAAAAAATATTTAAATATTATTAATTCAAACTTTTGGGGGATTGAAAATAAAAAAGCAAACACTGACCAATGTCAGCGGAAATGCGAAGGCCAATGCTGTGATCAAACAGACCAGATGCTGCGTGTGAAATGAAGCTGCAATTTCATTCACTGCCACTGAAGACAGCAGGTGACCACAGAGCCAACAGCCCCCATTTCCGGCAACGAAACGAACCAGCGCCTGTCACCGATGGCAACGGCAACAAAAAAACTCACCAAATGATAATAATCATAATAATAATAATAATACATCGGTCATTTTATATTCACAATATGCAATTTTTTTACCATGTCAACTGTGACTGAGAAAATCACAAACAAATAAATGATTGTCAATATTGAAACCGCGATTGTTTGTTGAAACAAAAATTTCCCTGATTCACCTTCATCTATTTATTATAATTTTATTGAGTGAGTTCGACAAAATTAAACTTTACCCAAAAAAAGGATGCAAGACATCACATATTTTTAAAAAAAAATTTTATTTCAAGAACGCTTTAGAAAATTGAAAAAAATAATTCGACCGGTCACGTTAAGTTCGACATGAGCAAAATGTAAATGCTGAACGGTATAATAATGATAATAATAAAATGTCATCATATAAAATGTGCATGCCAATTTTAGATATAAATAATATAGGGATGGAAAAGATTATAATAAAGCAACAATTTTTTAAATTTTATATAAGAAAAAAGTAATAATCATCATGTCACCCTAACGGACCCTGTGATACATATTCTCATTTCAAAAACTTTTCAATATCCGCCGGCATTTGACGAATATTGGTGTGGTAAAATTCCTCAATGTCTTTCATCATTCGCTTATCGCTTTCAGTAACAAAATTGATCGCCACTCCCACACGACCGAATCGTCCGCTACGACCAATGCTGTTGACAAGAAAGAAAAGATTATTATAAATAAAGAAAAGTACAAAACAAATAATATTGCTCATACCGATGGATGTAATTTTCGCGATTGTGTGGAATATCATAGTTAATCACAATCGAAACTTGCTGGATGTCAATACCACGCGCCAACAAATCCGTGGAAATCAACACACGACTAGATCCAGTACGAAACTGCTGCATGATCACATCCCGATCTTGTTGAGTCATGTCACCATGCTTAAGAGAAAGAGAAATAAGAATTAAATCAAGCAAATAATCAAAATCAAGCAAAATCAACAACTATTTACCATGCATGTCACTGTAAATTTGCGATCAGTCAATTCGCGAGCTAACTTTTCCACTTTCTGCCGAGAGTTGCAAAAGATAACAGCCTTGCTGATGCTTAAAGTAGTGTAGATGTCACACAACGTATCTAATTTCCATTCCTAAAAAGGAAAAATAAAACTCAATATTTTCAGTTTTATAAAATAAGAAAAAAATTTTCATTACTTCGCGACCAACTTCAATGTAAAACTGACGAATACCATCCAACGTCAGTTCTTCTTTTCGAACCAAAATTCGAACCGGATTATTCATAAACTTCGTGGTCACTTGAAGCACCTCGTCTGGCATAGTGGCAGACAGCAAAACAACCTAAAAATAGTCAACTTCAAAAATAACCACAAAACAAAGTAACAGAAGCATTCCAAGCACCTGAACATCAGCAGGCATAAATTCGAAAACATCATGTATTTGTTGCTTAAAACCACGAGAGAGCATTTCGTCAGCTTCATCCAAGACGAACGTCTTTATACCCTTAGTTTCTACAAAATATATTCAATTACTTTAAAAGTGAAATCTAATTTAAAAATTACATATAACAATATTAAACATCAATCGAAAGAACGGATGTCAATGGCAAATTGAGATGGTTTTGTAAAATCCCTCTCACCCATGCCAAATTATACTTTACTTCCAAATGACGACCAGGACAGAACAGTACCATCAACCTGGTGCTTTTTGGAAGAGGAAAAAATTTTTTATTTTGTTACTTACGGAGATGAAGCCCTCGAATCATGTCCAACACGCGGCCAGGAGTACCCACCGCAACGTGACAGCCTTGCCCAAGTTTTTCTCTGTTAGTTACAACACTCGTACCACCGATACAAGTAAGAACCTTCACGCCCATATGATCTCCAAGCGCAAGAATGACTTTCTGGATCTAAAAGCAAAATCATAAACAATACACACCGTTTTATTTAAATATTTACTTGATATAAAACGTAAATAAGAACAAGAAATGAAGACTGACATAAACAACTAATTAATAACTGAACAAATACCAAAACAAAATGAAATCAACAGCGAGACAAAAAAATATTAGAATTAATCTTATAATAAAAAAACAATTAATATATTATAACTTATGTTTAAAAACAAAAGGCTGTTTAAAATCAACACTTTGAAGCGCCTTCACAATAAAAGAAATTAAAGAAAATCATGTGCAAAGAACTACAGTAAACCAAATCATTCCCAACTTTGAATGATACACAGCCCTAACATCAAAACAATCAAAAATATTATTATGAAAAAATATTTCCAAAAAATTATAAAACTAATATCAGATGTCAGGCTGTTTCTTCAAAAACTTAATGTAATAAAGCTTAATGTGCGTCAAAAACATTGAAAAATTTTAAGGACTATTATTCATCAGAACACATTATCCTAAACAGTAAAAAATTATATCAAACAACAAAACATAAAATACCACTGTTGTGAAAGTGCGCATTCATACTAAGGAAAATATTTTCAATGATTAAGCTTACCTGTTGAGCCAGTTCACGCGTTGGAGCCATTACCAAAGCTTGACACTCGTTGAAATCTGTGTTTATCTGCTGTAATAGGCCGATGGCAAAGGTGGCAGTCTTGCCAGTTCCAGATTGCGCTTGCGCAATCACATCTCGACCTAAAACAAAAACAACATTGCTAACAAAACAATATGTTAAAAAATTTTCAGCTTTATTCTACTAAAATACGTCTAATTAACTGCCACGAAACAGTTAATGAACAGAAGAAAACCGGATACTAAAATATGTGACACGCTGAACTGTACAAAAGCATTTAACTTCCTTCATGATAGTAACTTAAATTTCATGCCACTATTCTACAGATAAAAATAAGCTATATGATAGTTTAATAAACTGTTAATAATCGATTCAATTACAAAACTCTCAAACACATGAAATCAACCCAAAAATTCGGCTTTATCAAAAAAATATTAAGAACAAAACAGAAGAAACAAAATAACAGACAAAATAAACCTACGTTGACAACATGGTACGATCGCTAGCTGCTGAATAACGGATGGCTTTTCGAAACCGTACGCGAACACTCCACGAAGTAGTTCTTCTCGTAAGCCCATCTTTTCAAAACTATTCACCATTTCCGTGTAATTCGTCTATGAAAATTGAAAATAATATTTCAATTCAGTCGAACAAGTAACTCACTTCCAAGTTGTGCTGAGAAGCTAAGTTCTCAACTGCATGTCGAGCATCTTCCCGTTGCTCGGTGTTGTTGGCTTCAGAACCAACATGCTTCGACTGGTACCTAGGTAAAAACCACTCCAGTAGTAAGAAAAATTAATAAAATACAAAACAAATAGCATTACATATCTCTTTCATTAGAACTCATTTTCGACAAACGTCTCACAACGGTAGCACAATCAAACAATGACAACGCAACAAAAGTAAAAGATAAACAGGCAAACAAGGCTTACTGTAGCTTAAAACAAAAACAAAAAATTCCTTGCATTTTTTAAGTTCAAAATGTACAAAATAAAAGTTTTAAATTAAAATATTTTAAATTATAGAGTATTTAACTTTAAAATTTTTTGGCCTTAAAAGATGGAAACAAATCAGGCTTAGAGCAAATTAAAAAATTTAATTCTCATAAGAAAATATTTTCAAATAAAATCAAAATTTTATACTATGAATAATAATATTGAAAATAAACTGAAAAACAAAATTTTAAATAAATTGCTTCTGTAATAAATAATTACAAAACTATTTTACAATAATGCGTTCTTACTGTATATCTAAAGTGCTCATTTGAAAGTTATTAAAATAAATAAAAATAAATATTAAAAAAATTTTTTATTTATATTATGCTTTAAATTGTTATTAATTTATAAAATCATATTTTACATATTTGTACCTAATAAATGTGGCAGTGCTACAGTAGCATGAAATCTTATGGACGTTGTAATGTTACAACGTCGTAATGTTACAACGTCGTAATGTAATGTTTATGATAATTATTCTTCTGATTTATTGATATGAAATGTTTTAAACGTTTTGAAATTGGAATATAATTTGAAGTGAAACTTACTGTTTGTGACAAAATTTGCCAACTAGCAGTGAACTGTAGGTTAATGATTATTCATGCGCGCGCAGTTCAAGCTCACTTACAGCTAAGTAAACTTATTCATTTATTAATTCAAGTAAAATGAATTGCATTTATTTGACCATCAGGCGGGTTTAGTGTCCCTCAGGATATGGCAGACTCAATAACAAACGAACGAACACACTGGCGTCAAAAATCACGACGACGTCTGTCACACATCCGATTTACTCCGCAATACGCGCACCCCCTAAAATGTGACTCCTTGTTTTCTAATGATCTACAGGCAGCAGGGATACTGTAGTTTTTGTTTCCAACACTTACTTAAATAAAAACACACAAAAATTGCATATGCTCTTGAATAACTATATCTGTTTGTTGAAAACTTTTCGTTATATTTTTTTAAATTTCGATGAAAAAATCAAGTCAGATCTATATTGCATTATTATGATTAAGAGTAATAAAAATTTGCATAACTTTCAAATTCATCATTACTACTATACTAACAAAAATAAAGTTCTTAATCAGTTATTGAATGTTATGTACAAAACAAACGTTTTTTTCCAAGAAAGTCTATCTACTTTGATTGAAAGTTTAATTTTTTATCATTTGCCAACCATTATTACAAGCCTTTGCTTTCCACAGACAGTTTCGAGTTGCATCGTTCATGCATGAAATAGAATAAAATATTGAAGTTTTGCACTGATAAGTATTAATTTGCTGTTTCTTTATAATAATAATAATAATAATAATAATAATAATAATAATAATAATAATAATAATAATAATAATAACATAACCATATTAAACTGTTTTATTTGTTGTAAATTAAAAGAAAAAGGAAAAATTGAGCATTCATAAAATGTATTTGATGATTCTTTTATTCACCTTGTCAAGACCAAATTTTGATCAATCCATCCGACGATGACGAAAGCATCATCCAATTCTTGGCTCGACAAATCTTCACATCAGTCACACAGTCATGATGAGCAGTGTTGACTTGTACATCGGCTCTAGGTTTAGCGCCTGATTCATCGGTTAAACTGGAGGAACCAGCCAGAGATGAGTAGACGTTCACACCGTCAATTATTTGTCGCCTATAATATCAAAATTTTAAATTTAAATATAAATAAATATCCATACTTATATGATTATATATACTTACTTGAATACAGAATTTGATTTCAAATCAAACGAAGATATGATTGTACTTTCAGCGGTGCTTTGCAAATTCCAATGTTGAATTGTTCCAGAATCATCACCTGCCAATATTGATCCCATTGAGTTTTCACTACCTCCATATTGACAAAGTGTCAAAATCGGTCTGCGATCTGCACTGATCTGATTCGGATACGACAATGGGGGCGTATCAGAGGTCCAAATGACGTTGGTCCGGCAAGACGTTTCCAAATCCCATTCTGACACTTCGTCATGACGCAGGTATGTTGCAAAAATTCTTGAACGACATCCGTCCGATGTGTACAAATGTGCGATGGGTAAATTTGCAGGATGCTTGAATTCGTTGACGTTCAATTCAAAGCGAACATCCCAAAGTATGAAATAACCCGATTCAGTACCGACAACAACCCAGTTGCCATTTTGTTCATCAACGCACATACTAGTCACTACCCCTTTCTGACATGGATTGGTCACATTCCATACTGGTCTCGATACTCGAGTATCAAAGCCCAACAGTTGTCCGTGATGAGTCAAGCCGATCATTCTCAAACAGTTACCTGAAGAGTAGTAAATTTGTTTTCGCTTTTCCAAAAATAATAATAAAATGGAAAATTTTCAAATTAACATACCTTCACTAGTGGTCCACAAATCTATAATGTAATCATCGCGCTGCTGATAGGAAACGCACGGATTAAAAGCTGGAATTTCAGAACCACAAGTTTCCAATCTTTTTATAAAAAAACCAAAGAAACAAACAAATAAATATTAAAGCAGCACATTCATTTCATTTCTCATCGATCTACCTAATCAAACGCAAATATCCATCGTCGGAACTGCAAGCCAAAAAATTTTCGACAAAATTTACACAAGTCATTTTTCCATCTGTATAAAAAATTTTATCACTATTATTATTATTATTATTAGAGTGCAAAATTTTATCTTTGTCGCACACAAATTTCAAATACAGTGGAATCCTTTTATAACGAACACGGTTATAGCGGACAACCCCTATAACAAACACGTTTCTTCAGTCCCAACTAGGGTGGGTACTTTTGTGTGTGAGCATCTACGGATATAACGAACACGATTACAGCAAACTACCTTTATAAGGAACTTGATTTCGTAATCCGCAGTGGCAAAATACTACTATGAACAACTCGGATATAACGAACTACCGTTATGACGAATGGTTATCGTTACTGATATGGTGTGGAACCTCACAGATGGAAACAACTATACACTAAACCTGTAGATCTATATACACGTATACATACACAGCGGAGTCTAAAAATAGGATTTGGATCTAGAAAAACAAATGAAACCTACTAACTCATTTTCTGAAAATATTCTGATATGAAAATATACTGATGCAACAATGGCGACTGCTTAGCTTGAAGGCGTTTTTGATCAAATGCGCTCAACTTCAGGATTATCGGATGAAATTACAAGCGAAGCGTATCTCACTGTGGCCAGTCAGGTTGCTACCACGTCACGTCAGTTTTAAATAATTCGCAAATAGTAGAACTTTCCAGCACTGGAAATGATTCAGAAAGCAAAGACGCCGATGCTGACAATCAAAAAATCGAAATACCTAGCAGTAGTGAAAAGGCATGATTATGTTAGATCAGTTACGTCGCTTTGTCGAGTGCCAGAGAGGCAGCGTGTCAATGTTCAGCTACATAGACAAATTGGAGAATTTCATTGCAAACAGCATTCCAAAAAAACAGTTAAAAATAACTAATTTTTTGAAGTAAAATTACAAATAAACCCATTATTGCGAACAATAAAATTGGATGTTGACGACAAATCACAATGATTTATCAAAAGTTCAGATATAACGAACTGTACCTTTATAACAAACCAATTTGTTCAGTCCCGTGCAGTTCGCTATAACCGGATTCCACTGTATATTAATTTTTTTCACACATACCAAATTCCTTGAAAGTACACAAGCTTCGATGAGCCATGTTCCGTCCAATCAGTTGCTTCACATCCCAAAGTTTCAAAGTACGATCTGAACTAATGCTGACAAAATATCGCCCACTGTAGTCAACCGCTAACCTTCAGTTTGTGAATAAAAACAAAAGAGAAACTTAAAAACAAGAATAACAATCAACTAGCATCGACAAACTTGTTCACACTTCCAGTGTGTTCACGCAGCTCAACCAACAGATCACCTCTGGGCTTCCAAGCAGCCGACGGAACCGCAGCCTTGCGGGGGTTGGATGAGCTGGTTCCATTGCGCTCGTAGACCGAACACAACGCGTGTCTGGACCACAACTCACGTTGCCATTCGATGTATTTCTCCAACTGAAGCTTGCAAACGGACACTTCGACGCAACATTCCGCCGCAGCCGGGTTCACCTCCATCGGCATGACAACACGCGAACCTTCGGTTTTGTCCTTTTCCACCGCGACGGGCATTTCTTGCGGATTGGCGGCACCGTCGATCAACAACACCAGCAAACTGTTGGAACTGCTGACGTGGCTCAAACTGCCGTCGTCGTCGACACTTTCAGCGTTGGTCGTCGCCTGCTTTGCACAACTGGTCACCACCTCCTCAATATCATCAGACAGTGACAAGTCGCTGTCGTCGGTGTCGTCAAAATCCGACTCATCCTCAGTATCACGGTCCCATTCTTCGTAGTCGCCGATGCTTTTGCACAGACGACGACGTTCCACACGTTTGGTGCTTTTCGCCTCTTCAGAATGACCAACGCTGACCGTCTCCAACTTGGCATCCAAATCCGGCGTCGAATCACCGCTGTCCACACTGAGCTCCCGCTCCCAGTCGTATTCGAACTTCGTCACCGAATGTTCCATAATCACCGACGCTGACTTTTCCCACACTGAACATGTGGACAATTGTTCTTCCAAATCCAGCTGCTTCACTGACAATTCTATCAGCTCGTTGGTCAACTTTTCAATTTCATTCATGTTGATCACGATCTGCTCATTTTCTGAATTTTCTTTCCACTGTTCCACGGCCGTATTTTCTGCTGAAGTCGGTACCTCAGAGTGAACGGCACTTTGTTCTTGAATAAGCATAACATTGGGCAACTTTCTGAGGCCAAATTCCACTTCAGAAAAGTCGTCCGTTTCTGATTGGACAAAGCTTGCTTGCACTTGGTCCTGTTTCGCACACTGAGCAGAAGAAGCTTCTTCACGAATGACCACCGAACCGAACTGTTTGTAAATTTTTCCATCGTCTCCAAAATAGACCACACATTCAGAGCCATTGTCGTCAGTGTTGACAGTCGACATTGGCATTTCCTTTCGGAAGTGCACATCCGCATCCGCATCGACTAAATCTCTCCAATCACTACTCGAACACGGCATCAGATCAAACTTTGAAGCCAATTTGGAAAACGATTTGCACAATTCCATTTTGTCCACTGAAGGCAACTGATCTATTTTCGATTGTCCAATAACAGTGGACTGCAATTTTTCATTTCCGTCTGCTTCTTCTTCTGAAGCTTCTTGGACAAAATCTATCGGTGCAATTATAGGACCCATCCTAAGAGCTTGCTCTTCTTCAACCTCTATATGGCCGAACATTTGTCTCCACTCAATGTTCTAGAAATAGAAAATTTTAATTTTTCAATAATAAATACACATCCAACAAATCGAATGTTCATTATGATCAATTTCAAGTAATATGATGCCAAGTACCAATGCCGTTTGAGAAGGTTCAAAAAAAGAACCCTTGCCAATGGCACGCTTCGGTACGTGACCAATTGTGAGATCAGCTCGTCGCAGGGTGGCATCGCAGTCAGTCAACGAAATTCTGCCCGTGATCGGATGCACATCCAACACCGGCTTTGCATTATCCCTGAGCTGTTGGATGCGAAGCAAGTTCGGACCAAAGGCGACGAACAAATCCTCTTGTTCTTCTGACAAACCCTGTGCCCGGAGTTTCCCGTACAATTGAGCAACTTTGGCATTTTCTGGCATCACTGCCACCGCGTCGTTGCTGCTGCCCAATTTTCCAACTCTGCGAATTGTCGATCGCTCTTTGAAAAATTCAAGCAAATTTTCCAAAACGGCCGTGTCGATCACCATCTCCCACAGTCGTCTTGGAAGTGGATCTTTCAGAGCGTGCAGTAAACTTCGCTGTAAAGCAACCAGTTCGCTTATTTAATTTCATTTAAGTGAGACCTTAAACTGCTTGGAAATTTTCTTCTTAAAATTACATACCTCATTTTCAATTCTGGACAATGGAAACTTCAGGAAAGACTGTAGACGAGGTTCAATTTTACACTTCATCTCCAGCATTGTCATCCTTTGACAAACGCTGCACAAGTAAGTAATGGCACCCGTTCTGACTAACTTATTCTAAAACAAAAAAAAAGACAAACAAAATTAGCTTAAAAAACCAATATAATACACATATCAAAGAATAACAGTTCGTCTAACCGGATGTCGCAAATATGGCAATACATCATCCAGTAATTCAAAAATTATAGTGCGATGCAGCGATCCACTTCTCAATAGCCGTAAAAGAGAAGCAAACGTCTCAAAAACGACAGTATCTTCTGAATCATGCAATCCCTAGTGGAATGAGAATGAAAAAAAACATAATAAGCAGTAATAGAAAACAAAAAGAAAAATAGTAATGTTGAAATTACTTGCTGATAAAGAGGCGTCAATACACACCAACTTTGAGAACCAATGCAAGTTATCATTATTGGGCAACATTGAAAGAACAAACATCTCAATCGCCAGTCTTGCTTTTCGTTCAGAAATGTCACAATATGAGAAAAAAGTAAATCGCAAGCTAAAAAGAAAGATTATAATTTATTAATTAATTTCTAGTTCAAATCAAAAATAATATTCACCCTTTTGCTGTCCCAAAAGTCCGCATAAATTTCTCAGCGAATCTCGAACAAGCGTCTTACGAACCGCATAGTCCGGATCGCAGAGCAAAGTAACAATCATATCTTGAGCAAAGCTGAAAAGTTTTTTCGCCTCACGTTGATATTCAATCTTGAAAGAAAAATAATATAGAAAAGTTATATAACAATAAAATTTGTAAAAATTCTGCAAACCCTACTTCATTTATACGTAATAAACCTTCAACATGTGGATCCCGTTTAAATGTAACATCGGCTTGCATCAAAAAACTGAAATTCATTAAACAGTAATATAGATATTTATCTTTTGCAAATATATATAATTTGAATTGTAAACTTCTTTGCCGTTGCCATCAGAGTACCCAATGACGAAGCGATCGCTATCTTCACCATCACACTGGTGTCATTGACGGTAGGAAACTAGACAAATAAATATCTTTCTACATATTTCTACATTGCAACCAAAACCACAAAAATAAGCACAATCAACATACCAACGAAGGAAAGATATAGTCGACAAATATTCCAGCCTCACTTAAATAATCATAATATACCATTTCATGTTAATGAGAAACAAATTTTTTCAATTTCAAAATGAAATAATAATACAACAAACCTAGCTGCAACTCGATGAACGTTTTTCATGATATGCGCAGTCAAGTATACAGCAGATGCTCTAGCTCTAGGTGATTCGTCACTAACGTAACTTAACTAAATGCAAATAAATCATAATCAGAAAAGCAAAAAAAATAAAAAAAAGTATTTTCCATTTTGAAACAAAAATCTGTCGAAATATCAATTTTTTACAAATATTACTTTAAAAATAATGTAATTAATTAAGATAAATCAGTTTTATCATGAAATTCATCACAATTTACCACATAAGGCAAAATTCGATCAATAATCACGTCATCGTCCAAGTATCTGGCCAAATCTTTGAACATATTCATCACTTGCAGTTTGTGATGCAATTCCTGAAAAATATTTTAAAATAAAATTCTTTTTAAATTGAATTAAAATGTACCCGTAAGTTGCGACACAACGACGTGATCAAAGTTAAGAAGAGTAAAATATAATCGTCCAATTTTCCATCTTCTCTACGAAGCACCTCTTTAATATATTGAAGATCACCGTATACCCTGAAAAGTACTCTTTTAAAGATTAATTTAATTAATAAATTGCCGCAGCATGTATTTATTACCTTTCCACCATTTCATCGTAAGTTTGCAGAGGTAGTTCAACGAAACTTTTGAAATAAGGATATAGAAAAGAATAAAACAAATTAGGAAACACTCTTCCTTTATATTTTTCCAAATATTCTCCGGCGTTCAATCTTTGATCAGGGTGAATGGAAATCATGCTTTCGACCATTTCGCGTATATCCGGCGATGGCAACGCATCCAAGCATCGTTTTGGTTGATATTTTTGTTTTCGATAAGAAAGCAACCGATTCAGATCAAATGGAGCTTCATTGTCACAGAACATTTCCATAATTACACAGCTGAAAAATTTTTAAATATCTTCTTTTGAAAATATAGGCCATATTTAAATAAATAATTTTCCAATTTTATTCACCCTAAAGAAAAGATGTCCATTTTGTGATTGATCACAGATCTCACCAAACGTTCCGACTTGGACAAGTGCATCAACGCTGAATGCAACTTTCGAAATCGACAAAACCGTTCAGGAGCTAAGTAACAAGTACGTCTATTGCTACAGTCGAAATAAAAGGTAAAATCTGACGAATTATCCTTAAAAATAAAACAATTTAAAAAAAAACAATAAATAAAATTGTTTTAAAACCCAAGTTTTACATACATGAGGAATGATCGACGGTTTGAAATGGGCAAAATCACTAAGCAATAGCCAACCACTTTCTGTAAGCAAAATGTTCTCCGTTTTGATATCACCATGACATACCTGAAATTGAAATGCTTCAATTTTCTTCAACCAAGTATAATCATAAACTTACGCCATTTTGCATAATTTGTTCGGTCGCTTTAAGCAGCTGAAAGCAGATCCAAAGCTTTTCAGCATTGACAGGAAAAGGCCTAGTGCTGAGCCGATCGTATAAATTGTGCTTCACATATTGTCGAATGAGATACCAAGACTTTTGATTCGACTGTAAAAAGGTGATCAAAAATTAATTATTTCAATAAAAGTAAACAAATTAAAGAATCTGAAATAAAATGAAAAAAATACACACCAATACACATATGTAAGGCAAACAATTCAGACATCCTTTGAGACTGTCACGCGTTTCTAAAATTTCAATTAAAATTTCAAAATAAAGTAATTTATAATTATTTTTTTACTTTCAACGTCACTCTTGTAAACTGTCAATGGCAAAGTTGGATCACTGACTACAAAAACTTTTACGACACAATCACCCGTACTAAATAAATACAGAGAAAATTCAATGCGTAAATAATAATAATAGTCAATGATAATTACAACTGTTTTAATATATTTTATCAGAAAATGTATCAAAACTTTTAAACCACAACGATAACAAATAAAGTCATACAGCACTGTTACTACAATTGCTGCAGTAATTTTCATATTTCAATTACAGAATAAGCTGATGTTGAAAAAATAAATAAACAGATGAAAAAACATTAAAACTATATAAAATTTATGCACAAAAAAAAATTTTTCTTTAAACTTTATCAAAAAGTACCTAAGTAAAACTGCTTGTATAAGGCAATGAAAAATATAGCAAACAAGGTTAATTCTTTTTGCTAAATTTTAAGAAATTTAAATTGTGAAAAGCAACAAACACAAAACAATAATTATTTGATTTAAACTAAAAACAAGGAACAATGTTATTCAGCATTGAACTGTACAAAACCTGAGGTATTTTTTGCCTACAAAGAATACGACTAAAAAAATTTTTAACAGAGCAATTTATATGCAGAAGTTGAATAAACATATCATTTCCAATTTTACTACTGTTAACAAGTAAAGAGCAATCATTGCATACGTTAAAGCAATAAAGATCAACATACTTGTGGCGTATACGAGCAACTTTCATAAAACGCGTACTACCTAAGCTGAAAAGATGCACAGTGATTGCAAAAGTAAAACACTGCAAAAACTGCCAAAAGAATACCAAGAAACAAATTCAATGCTTCTTATATCTTCAACGAACCTTTCCACAGGCAATATGTTCGAAGGAACAGTAGCTGACCAGTTTGAACCCATTTTCAGTTATTTTCAATATAAATTTCAATGAGATCAAATCAAATTGCCAGCAATTTCATCTGAAATAATACATGCATATAAATGAATATATCATATTTAGTTTCCCAGCTCTGTTGAATATAATGAACGTTAAATGTACTGATTTTCATCATAAAACTGATATTTCAGTCCTGCAACATGCAAATTTAATGCTTTGCAGAAATAGACTACCTCACTCAGGATAAGATGCTAAAAAAGAAATGTATAACGTGATAACTTGTCATCAGTTTCCGCATGACATGAAATTCATACCACTAATGCTAAAATATAATTTACTACTATTTCAGCATGAAGAATATTTTATAAAACTAAAACGACCAGAAACTGAAGCAAGACGATAATACAGTATGTTCAGCTTGCAGATCTCTAACTGTATTAATAGGTACTGTAAAACCTTCTATTTCTATGAGTCCAGAAATTTTCCACGTAATAGATTTAAAAATAAAAAGTACGGCATAATACCTCATTAGTTAATAAATATTTAATACTCAATGTTACTTAAAATTTAAATTTAAATCTTCTTCATTAAGTGAAGCTTTTCATAATAAGAAAGTATTTTTTTAAGCGTAAAAGGAATTCTTTTTTACAAATGAAAATATTTATCATAAATTTAGAGTAGAAAATGTGATAAAAAATATGCTTTACCAGTAGCAATTATCAATATCAATGTATAAAAAAATACCACAATAGCAATTTTTGAAATTCTAAATACGTCGTACTGAGAGTTCTCGCCTGCAGAATCACAGTTACAGTAAATCAAATTACTTACTTGACAATCTACAAGTTTTGTTCAACTGATTTTCTATTTTTCATTCGTTGAATTAATTTCAGTCAGTTAATAAATTTTCTCTTAGAACTGCGTTAACTTTTCGTGTAACAAAATTTTCATACAGAGCTCATTTTTTAGTCCATGCTTCTCCAGCATCTGCAAATTTATTGTACTCTAATTGTTGCCAGTTTTTCGAATACGTTTTTTACTGACGAATTCGACAGGGATAATATATCTTTGAATGTGAATTTACTGTATATTTAATTATTGTTTGTGTTCAAGCAATTTTTTTAAGGAACTCTTTAAAGAAGAGGAAGATGATTACATAACATTGTTAGAAACTCACGGACGCATGACTTTTGACGGTCCAAAAAATTTTCCGAATCCAGTTTTAGCATATGTGACACCGGTTAGTTGTTTCTGTTTCTAATTTACTTCAATTACACTTTAGTTATGTAAATGAATAAACAAAAATACATGTTCAATGAAAATGTATATGTTGTTTCATTAAATATTTAAATATCCCATTTCAATAATTTCATATATAGATCAGTTGCAATTTTAATTTAGTAATTTTTCAGTGGAACAATCACGGTTATGATATTGCCAAATGGTTAGCACCAAAGTTTACTTTTATATCACCAGTATGGTTGCATTTAGTTGCTTCCCAAGGGAAATGTTCAATAGCCGGCAGTCATGACATTGACCAAAGTTTTACTTTTTTCTTTGATTTCATAAATAAAGCACAAAATCAGTGTTGTAGTTGTTTTTTTTCAAATTCTAGAATGGATATCCGAAGTGCGAAGCAACAACAGTGCAGTGAAGGTGGTACCTCGATTTCTGCTGCAATACAAAGATAAAGTCACTGCTGAATATTTGCTATCTAGCGAATTGTTCCAAAATATTTGCTTTCGAAACGTTGTTGAATTTATTCAAGTGAATGATGGATAATTTTTTTTATTGATTAATAATAATTGTGACAGTATATAATTTATACTCACGATTGATCGATAATTGATTGGGTTGGTGTTTATTGCTTTGCAGCGCAATGGTTTCGAAGGTGCAGTTTTGGAAGTGATTTCACAAACGGTGCCAATTTTAACGGATCAGAAAACGCAAATTGTTGACTTGGCGTAGCAATTGCTTTCCTGCATCATTTAACTTTTATAGTCATTGATTTTGTTAATTGGGGAAATTTTTATTTTTTAGACCTCTGTTGCAAATGATCATCAATTTTGCGGAATATCTGAGACGTCAAAAGAAAATTGTTATCTTAGTTGTTCCTGCTTGCACCGCGGATGCGTAAGTTTAAAATATTAAAAATAAACATCATTGCTTATTTAGCATTAAAAAAGTGTTTTTTTTTTAATTTCAAGTGATCAGCCTTCTCTATTCAACGAATCTCATATGCAAAAATTGTCACCTTTTATCGATTATGTTAGTGTGATGACTTATGATTACAATCGTTTTGGGTGAGAATAACACAATTATTATATTACTGAACAAAGAGTAAAAATTGAATACCACCATTTTCCAGCAAAGTAGGTATCAATATAGCACCGTTGTCTTGGATTGAAAGATGCATAGTAATGCTGATCAACAGCAACAATAATACTGCAGAAAAAATTTTGATGGGTATCAATTTTTACGGTTATGAATTCGATTACAAAGTTGGCGAATTGGAGCCAGTAATTGGATCTCGGTAATAAAGAATGATTATTATTATTATTATTATTATTATTATTATTATTATTATTTTATTTTTCTTATTTGTTTGTTTGTTGTTCTTATTTAGCTATGTGGAAGCTGTGAAAAGCGAAAAGCCAAAATTTGTCTGGGATAATATGACCAACGAACATTTCGCAGTGTTCAAGTAAGTGCTGCACCAGAGACTGCTTCTTGAAATGGAGAAAAATATTTTTTAAAAAAATAAACAAATTGTTTTCCTCTGCATTTATTTCTACAGATGGAAAGTGATCAATTTTCCAAATTTGAAAGTGATCAAAGCGAAACTGAATCTTGCAATCAGGCTGAACGTCGGTGTGGCTATCTGGGATATTGGACAAGGGTTGGATCATTTCTATGAACTGCTATAAAAACCAGCTTTAACTTCATCGATTCATCATCAACTCAGTTTTCTTTTTGTTTATTTATTACAATTTTTCAAAACACAAGCACAGTACTACCCCAATCATCACTGTTGTTGTGTTACTAGGAGATGTTTTTCTCACTGATTCATTCTTCACCAAGCTACATTTTCTTCCACTCACACTACTAAAACAATAATAATTCCTCTGCACTCAGCTCTCTTTCCTGGTTTAACTTTTATAAAATGATGGATGATTTGAATAAACGACAAAATCAGACAGCAAATAAAAAAAAAGTATATATAATACCGAATAAGTGCAACAACGATAGTCAGCGAATAGAAGACGATTCCCGCAGCAAGAAAATCTCCACCTATACAATATATACACCAAGCCGATGATGCGCAATGCCCAAATCAGAACGGCAACTTGGCCTGATTGTGATTGGTCACTTGTCACAAATCACCAGCCTGAGCACCAACTGGAACAGTGGCGGCATGTTTTCCGGCAATGGCGCCAAAAACGGCGCATTCCAGGAGCGAATTACCGCCCAGTCGATTTGCACCGTGCACGCCTCCACTGACTTCGCCGGCGGCATACAGGCCTGAAATTTTGGAACCATCCTCTCGCAGCACCTGACTGTGAACGTCGATCTTCAAGCCGCCCATCGTGTAATGAATGACCGGTGTGATTCTGGCCACGTAGATTGGCCGTCTGGGGTCGAAGATCACTGGAAATACAACTTTACCAAACTGATCATCCCGTGTCCGGTCGGCTGCTTCAGCGTACTGTTTCAACGTTTCGTTCACCAATTCCGCTTCAACGTTCAACAATTTCGCCAACTGTTCCACGTTGTCAACTTTGGTGAAAAAATTTTTCTTTCTCCAATAAAATTCAAAAGAAGGTCTGCCGAACAGATCAACCGCTTCGTCGTTGAGCAACATGTAAGCAGTTTTTCGTCCAACATCCTTGTCCTGTTTGCACTGGGATTCGATACGTTCAGTCAAATAATCCCTGGCTCCCAGCTCGTTGGCGAACCGCTGACCGCTGTGGTCGAGCAATATTGCACCGGAACCTCGCAACGCTTCGGCGGCCAAAAATTTCGTCCTCGAGTTCGGCTTTTCTGGATCCACGAAGCCGGTCGGATGCACTTGCACTTTATCCATGTCGATCAACTTGGCTCCGATCAACCTTGCCATCTTCACACCGGAACCGACGGCAAAGGGTCCATTGGTTGTTGGATAATCGATTTTCGATTTTGCAAATTCCTAATCAAAATAATTACACGATAAATATAAATAAATAAATAAATAATTGATTAATTAATGTTCACTATTATTTACTTCAAGCAATGAATCTGACGTGTGATCGTTGCTGTATCCACCAGTAGCTAGAACGATAGAATCGGCATACAGTTTTCCGGTTTCTTTGGTGTCGGCATGTTCGAAACGCAAGCCCACAACAACAGATCCGCCAGCATCAGTGATCAGTGAAACCGCGCGTACATTGGTCATCACTTTCAGACGATCACCGCCAACGCTGCTGGCTTTATTCAGCAAATGTTGATGCACAGTACGGACGATATGAAATCCAACTGGCACTGGTTTACCGTTTTTAGCTGGAATTCTACAGAAAGAAACAAAACAAATTCTCCCAATACATATGCATATATATATATCCATATAAACACAAACAAATCAACATACCGATGAGTACGTCGGACTGAGTGACCACCAAGTATGACCAAATCAGACAAATCCACTCCAATTTCAGTCAGTCGATCAATAGCGTCAGCGCTACTTTTCGTCAACAAATCCACCAGTTGCATATCATTGATGCTGTGGCCAGCTTTCATGGTGTCACTGAAGAACAACTTGGCATCGTCCTGGACTCCGTTGACGCGCTGGGTGGACGTGTTGCAGCCGTTGATGCCGCTGGTCGCTTTGGCGCTGTTGCCACCGATGTTCGGCTCGCCTTCCAGAACGGTCACCCGGGAACCTTGATTGAAAGCTGACAAAGCGGCCGACAGACCAGCCAAACCGCTGCCAACGACGATCACATGCCTTGGTTCCGTTTCCACCATCATGCAACCATGCAGAACAACTATGCAAATATAAAAGAAATAATTCGCATGAAATTGCTGCATGCCTAAAATGCATGTATGCACATTTACATACGTAAAGAAATATATATATATATATATATATATATATATATATATATATATATTGTTATTGATTTTTCAAATTATAATTTCAATTACACGAATCAGAATGAGTAAAAAGTAACCAATTCAATGAACTGGCCGTCAATAAAGCAGCTAGTTTCCAAAAAAAAAATTGGAAACAAAACACGCAAATCAATAGTAAATTTTATTTCCAATAATTAATATGAATGAGGTAAATGCATAAAAAAAGTAACAAAAATAAATAGTGATGCTTTTGCTTTGAGATACATAAAAAATATACTACTAAATAATAGCGTACTGTCTATAAATTACATCTCGAATTGCGTAATAATCTTTGCAGACGATGCCTTCGACATGCAACTGACCGTTGGCCTGTTTACGTATAGAGAGGACATTGTTGACCACAAGCACCCCGTGAGAAAATTCTGCTTGAAAACCGTCAAGCATCAAAGCCTGTTTCAAATCGGACAATTTCGGATCGCCGACAAACACTGCATCATGAGATGGAATCTCTGATGCTGGCAGTAAATCCAAATATGGAATATCATCACTGCCAACATCAACAGCATTTTCATCATTGTTTTCACCGTCGACATTCATTGCAGTGATCTTTTGGTCTTCTGTCTCTTCAGAACAACAACTGTGCTGCTTTATGATGCCATTTACCCAGGCAATTTCTACATCCTGAAAAGAATTAAATGCAAAAAAAAAAGAAAAATAAAAACAATGCAATAATATACAGCACACGTATGCGTAAGTGAATGTGTGCAAGTAAATGAATAACCTTGACGTGAACAAATTTCAAATTGTTCAACAAAGCATCAGTTAATTTCAGCTGATACATGTGACTTTCGATGGTCGCGTCCACCAGATCACCCAGTCGAGGTGTGAAAACTTTATCCTCGGCCATGTTCAAACTTTTCCTACAGTAATGTGCCAACTTGTCCGTCTGATCAGCCATACCGTGGACAAAGATGATCTGTTTCGGTTTGCTCATTTGAAGAATCTTCTTCAATGAATCAACGTCGGTCCGTCCCTCGAAATCAATAAACTCCAGATGTGCAAATACTTCGACCGTTTGCACAAACTGAATACATTTGGTCGGAATGTCGTGCATGTCGCCTGCTGTTGCAACACCATTTTCTTGATCTTCGCCCATCCTATCTCTCAGCAAATCCACCATTCTTACTTTGGTTTCAAGTTGTAAATAACTTTTCGCGTGGATCACTTCACCATAATCGTCAGTCTGAAAAATAAATAACAATACCAACAACAAATTAGAACATAGAACATAAATAAATAAATATATATATATATATATACCTTACCTTCATACGTTTTTCAAAATGTGGATATTTTGGAAAAGGTTTGTACGATTCAGCTCTGCTGTACCAGTGATTTGGTCCTTGGGCAATGTAGGATATATCATATGGAAATTCATTCGTTACTGTATCGTCTTTCTTTTCTTCGTCATCCGAATCGTCGTCGTCCAAACCGACTACATCCACACGACTTCGCCGTCGATGTTGCTCAAGTCTGTGAGATAAAATAAAAGTATCTTTATAAACGGATAATTTGCATATTTGTAAATTGTGAATAACATCTATTACCTCAACTTTGTCGCTTGTTGTTCTTGTTCACGTTTTTTGACACGAAATTCGTCCAACTCGTGACCTTCGAGCCGTACACGACGTTTCACTTGGATTGTTATTTGCTTGCTGCCAATTCGTTCAGGGTTACAGGCCATTTCCATCAGTTTCGAACACAGAGATCCAACACGAGCACGACTGGTCAAGATGATACAATTTTTCGCATCAATACACCATTCCAAGAACAACTCTCGACTGAAGCCTGAATCTAGATCAGGCTGACTAGCCAGTACAACCTTGTCAGATAGAAAAAAAAAAGAAAAAAAAATATCCCCCTTTATATAGGAAGTTGATAAATTAGAAAAACGTGTAAACGACAGTACTTTTGGCGAACGCAGACGTGCCAATTCTGCTAATGAATGGCAAAGTTGAGCATGTCGAAATTGGAAAGGATTATTACGACCCTCTTCAAACATGCGCAACATTCGTTCGCTCATCCATTCAACTTGTGATTTGGCAAATTCAACAACATTGAATGCAACTGAATTCATGAAAATCAAACTGTAAAGCAGCAACCCTGCCTCAGCATTGTGCCATAGCTGTAAATGGTAAACAAAAATTTAAATTTAAATAAAAAACAACATTTTCTTTTTCAAATACCTGATCCAAAAGTTGAACAAGTTCCAAAACACGGCCGGCAGTGTCGACAACAATGAGAACGTTGCCACCGCCCCGAAGAGTTCTCAGTATTGTGGACAACAACGCCTCGTCTCTGAACTTGCGTCTCATCAAAGCTGTACCACACATGTAAGCATCGGTGATCAACAAATTCGGTCTTGCTATCGATTCCAAAAGGCAGCCGTTCAAATGGCGTTCCTTCTTGTGATTGAAATCCACAGCGTAGACAATCTCCTCTTCGCCCATTTTTGTGATGCGCCAAATCGTACCGCCAATCATATGACCGGCCGGCAGTGGAACAATTTGCAAACCATGTCCTCGACCTTTCATCGACACTTGCTGATTGTACTTCACCTGTAGCACTTTGTCGAATACTTGGTCAACATCGTCCAAAGAAAAAATCTACAACACCAACGATTTCAGCGATCATATTGAAAAAAAAATGGATTTTTGCAATTGCAACAAACAATAAATAAATTCAAAACAAAAACAATGTACAAACTTGTTTCATGCTAACAAGATTCATTTTACAAAGTTTACATTACATTTTTCACATTCTCAAGAACTTGAATTCATATTTTCTACAGTATTCTAGCATATATTCATATTCTTTTTACAGCGTAATATGTCATTTGATTTAACAGAACAACAACAGATCAATCATGTTGCAGATCGTCGATAAATTACCCAATATATTATAATTAAGAAGACAAATATTGAATATAAATATAATTGGAAATTGTGCATTTTTTTATAATAACAAATGAAATAAAAATTCACTACTATTTTATGCAAAAAGGATACGAACGCAGTTGATAAAATTGAAATTTCATTTAAAAATGCACCAATGAGTGAATAATCTATGCCTAATTGCTGAACTTTTAAAAGATAAACTGATTGTATTATAGGGAAAAAGAAAATACACTTCAACCTAAAATTATAAGTTCTATTTCACTACTAAAATTTACACATCTTTAATCTAAAACAATAACTGCAATCATAATGAGTTAATGCTTTGCACAAAGTGATTGCATGACTATGACGGACGGTTTGGAAAATAATACTTTAAAAAGACAGAACAATTTGCAAACTTAATAATCAATCACTTGCATACTTGAAAGTCTTCGTAATTCTGAAACGATTGATACCAGTCGTACAAGAACATTTGCCCCATACGATAAACAGGTACAGTAGCGTATATGGGGCAAGATAAGCCGCACTTGCCGACCAAATAGGGAAGAGCACCGATGTGTGCAATGTCCGGATAGCTGAGCAAAACGGCATCGATGCGTGAAGCCCATTTTTGTGCGCGTTCAATGAAATCCATATTGAAAGAACTGTCCCAACCACAGTCGAGCATAAAATGGAACTCGCCCACTTCCAACACGTAACACGGTGGCGAATCGTCCATCACGCCGGACAACGCTTCAAATCGGATCAGCGAAGTCATCGTTCAAGAACGATCCTTGCAACTGAAAGCAACAAATTGAATACCAAAACTGAACTAGATTTAATTATGCAAAAACTGACAAAACAAAAACTGCACATCACGATGCACAAGCATTCGTGGAATGCTTTGCACGACGAAAACATGTTCCAAACCTTCAAGTTGCACTGGAAAAATGAGCATCACAGCAACAACATTATCATGCACAACGGGATATTTGATTTTCCATGCATAAAGAAAGCGTGTTTGAAACGAAAACTAAATTTAACAATAATTTGTGAAGTGTGCATTCGATGATCATAAAATTGACAATTATTATAGTCATTTGTGCGTCAGTGTCAAACTAACAGAAACGTCAACAGCAACGCAACACGCAACAACAAATGGCACAGCTACACACAGACAAAACAGAACGCAATAGCAATGCAACAATCAATTTCAGCAGTTGCAAGAGCAAACAGGAAAACAGAAAAATCTCCAGAGTTCGTCAAAAATTGAACGAACATTTGTGCGAAAAGTGAAAAAGCTTTCAAAAAGAAATTTCAACAAATAACTGGTGAAAATCAAGCCCCGATCAACGAATGACTGATGATCTACTTTAGCTGCGGGCCAAGTGCGGAGCAATTTTTTCCCTTTGCACGGCACAAAAATCCAAAATTAAAATAATTGATTTGGAAAATAAATTTTTATAATTAAAATGTTTAAATTTATCAAAAATTGATCGAAATTACTTTTTTTCTTTTTAAACAACGATCGAAAATAAAAATAAACGACCAAGTTCAGAAAACAATCGATTACAGTATGACTGATGATCAAGTATACACATTCAAAAAACATAGAAGTTAAAATTCGAATACAAGCATCAACCAACAATGATCGTTTTATTGAATACTAATTGTCTATACAATTTGCCTTTGTTATCATCAATGAATCAGTCATCACAAAATTACAAGACAAAGAGAGAAAGAAAGAAAAAAGTTGTTGTTTCTATTGGAAATCAGTTGTGTGTATGTGTGTGTGTGTGTGTGTGCGTGTGAGTGATCACATGCAACGCAAGTCGAACAGTTCGATCACTTCCTTTTGCTTGCAAAGCATAAGCAACTGATTTCGGTCGACAAAGCACAGACTGGCTAGCTGCTGTGGTCCAAGTGAGGTCAACAATTCTGAGGAACACTTGACCAAATCGGCGACGATCACATTGCCAGTTCTCCAATTGCCCACCACAAGCCGACCTTCCAACGCAGCCACGCATATTGCCAGTTCACGAGTCAATTCTGAGGTGCGAATTTCGGTCGTCTTGCGAATGGTCAGCGTGTCCAAGTTGAGAACGAACGTGACCACAAGTCGGTTGTGCACATCCGGCACGTAGAGCAGAGCTTCGGAACGGTCGACCTTGGCCGGCCGGTGGAAGGCGGCCTTGCGGTACGTGGCGCCGTGCTGAGTGTGCAACAGGGTCCATCGCTTGCGGTGCAGATGCAACAGCCAAAGGGCGGCGGTTTTGTTGTCGCCTGCCGAGACGAGCACGAAACTCTTGGTCAGTGCCGTTATCCACCGGTACCAGCCGTTGGCAATTTTCGGCTCTTTCGGACAGGCGATTTCTGCTTGCAACTTCAAATGACGACTGTCGTAAATTTGCACAATCCAGTCGGTAAAATTGCGCAACACCGTGGTCAAGACGAAGCGATTGACACTGTCGTAAGCCACGCCCGCACACTGGTCGTTGGCCTGGATCAACGGCTGGTACAAATACAGTTCGTCACTTTCAGAATTCAACAGAAACGTGTACAAGCCTTTGTGCACGCAGGTGACGTGTATCGCTTCCCGGTGGGCGTTGACGCACAAATCGCACGGCTCGTCCAACAAGCCGGCGCCTATGTAAGCGCTGGGCACCCGCAGTGCGGGCTTTTTCCGCATCGAATTCATGCTGATTGAAAACAGCGCAAACTTGCCATTTTCGACGAACAAGCTCACCGCCTTGTCCACCGGCGGTGGGTTGAAAATCACACCCGTCTGAGGCAACTGGCCAAGCAGTGCCCGGGCACGCAACGACGTCGGACTCATCTTGTACACCTCGTTCAACACTGAAGCAAACCGACCCTGCCCCTGTTTCAAATCCGGACGCAGCCAAGAGCCGGTCAAGCTCTCTTGGCCAGCACAGCCGTCTTGACTGCCACCGCTCCATTCAACAACATGCTTTTCAGAGTTCAGCTCAAAAGCTGCCTTCAAATGTTCCTTTTCCGCTTTCAGACGTGTCAGTCTGGCCGTCAAATCGTCGTCCAATTCACGTTCCAACGCCTCGCCCAACTGTTGCACGTATTCACGTATGAGACGTTTCTGAATCATCGCCAGTTTCGTGTGCACGCGAGCGAATTTTTCCAATTGACATATTGAAAATTTCACCGGTCCAAGCTGATCCACTTGTTCAACACTGTGTCGCTGATGACTCAACACTGGAAAAGAAAATGAAAAAAAACAGCATTCATTTGTTCTTGTTATCCAAAAACAAGACAAAATATGCGCATTATTTATTTGTACTTGCACATCATTAATTGAAAAGTTCTTCCGGTAAAAACAAGGTTTGTTTATAAATTGTTTTGAAAACAACACTGTTGCACTGTTATCGTTTGCACTGTTGCATGATTTTTAAGAAAAAAAATTCAATTTAAAAATGAAAAATAAATTAATCAACTAAAACCATCGTGTCAACAAAGAGGCGATTGCAAAACTTGACTGCACAACAACTAACTATTGTTATTTATTAATCTGAACACTAACATTGCATTTTTTCACTTCAATCGACTTTGCATTTCCGCATACAAGTAATTATTAGCGAAGAACATAATACTGATGTATTATACCACTTTGTTTACCACTGATCAAAGAGAGTTAATTATCATTGCTGATTGATTGATGAAAAAATTTTTGAAGTACTTTGAAGAGATGAACAATTTGCAAAGCAGGAAATCAAATTGGATCATCATTCTTTGTCTGTGAATTTGAATTTAATCTTTCAAATTATAGTTTGTATTTGAAAGAAAAATTACACGAAACAATAAAAATTGATCCGTCGACGATTAAAAACAATTTTAAGAACTGCAGGAGGAAAATGAAATTTTTTGCTGAATCTTAGCGGTTGTGTGCAAGAAAAGATAAAAATTGCATGAAAATTCAAACTTACCCAAACAACGCTGACAAAGTATTGAGGCACAATCTTTGCACCAGATTGCGTTGGTCATTTCCACCTGACAGTCACAGTCGGAACACTGTAGATGACCACCGAACTTGCTGGTCAAATCTCCAACGCCGAAACCGTTCAACGTGGTCTCACGTCGACAAAGTGGACACTTGACACAGCGATCTTGTTCAATTTTTTCCAAACAATCCGCGCAGAAAACATGCAAGCAAGCTAACTGTTTCAGTTTTGGAAAAATGTCGCAGCATATTGAACACTCCAACGACATTTCTCCAACGACACAAGACGGGATAAAATTCTTTGTGGTGGTTGAAAAATTAAAATTAAAAAAAACACACCACTGCCATGAGAAATTTAAATTTCTCAAACAGCTAAAACTTCCAACAACCACGCCACAACAACGACCATTGGTAAAAGAAGCAGTGTGTTCAATATCTCTGAAGCTCAAAGCTTCAACAGCAGCTGTCACTTTGGCGTCGACCAGCAGCTGCTCGTGTTTTTCTATATTTATTCTCGTCACTCTTCCACCCGGCCGCATTCACTGGCCAAGCTTGAACGAGTTGAGCAGAAAGGCAGGCATGTTTGCTAGCCAGCCTCTGCTTGCTTGCTTCTGGGCTTTTTCTCGCTTCCAACTCGAATTATCTCACACGCACTTCAACGCTTTATTGCAAAAGCAAGCATGAAAGCAAATAACCAACCACAACGAGCGAGCATCTTCTATTTCTTACTCTCCTCCCTCAACCTCTCTCATTGTTATCTTTCAATTCAATCCATGCATGCGTATTTTTCTTCTTCACATAACCGATGCAACTTTCTCCATAATACACAGCACAGTTTAGCACAGACGACTCTTCGATCCAAACAAACAAAAATGAATATACTGTTTGTTCATTATAAAAAACAATCAAACAATCAATGCAACATTTACATTGGTAAAAATTTTAAATGATGCAAAAAAAAAACTGAAATGAATAAAAGCAAAAATTAAAAATTAAATAATAATAAAGCGTGTACAATGATACTTCTGTGGTAAAAAAAAAAGTCAGACAAATTTCATTCCACTTTGTGACGTGTCCAACGAATCAACGTTTCCGGTGATCTGAACAAGAACAGCAGCTTGGCAAAGAGGTCCACTTCCAGAGCGAAATCTTTCGCCTCTCGAGCCAAGAACACGTCCATACACAATCGCAGCACCGGATCGACATTTGGAATCTCGGATATTGTCAGCTCCATCGATGGAGTCATTGTCGCCGTACGAACGTAACGAGCCACCGCAAACACGACGACAATGTACACGCCGATGATGCTGAAATGAAACTTGATATATACAACAACAAGAAGAACAAGAACAAAGATGTCATTCATGTTGATCTGAAAAAGTCAGAAACTTATTGGATATTTTTTTGAAATTGTTCAAAATCAAAAAATAAAATAAAATAAAATAATAATTCACACATGCCTCCCTTACCCTCTACTGGTGAAATAGCTCAACGCTGACGGAAATACCCGATCGACGAATGCAATCATATTGATACCAGACCAAGTGATTGGTTCGGCCGCTTTTTCAAATGAATCATCAACAGTGTCGTTCAAGTTCAAGTCATCAGCTTGTTCAACTTTCACGTCTTGTTTCAACAATTGATGCTGGTTCCACTTTATCGGTGGATCAGTCATGGTCACTTGCCACCAACAAGTCCGCAAATCGACGCCGGATGTTGGTCGATCAGTGTTGACGCTTGTATCGTTATCACTGCCACTAGGTGACATCAAATTGTTCGGATGCTGTTTCACTTGGTGAAGACGCAAGTAAATATCTGAATAAGCGGCGCTGCTGTCCGAAGCAGACAAATCCACCAAACTGAAAGCCGGATGCACGTTGCCCAACGCCGGCACAACTACCAACGATGGAAACGCCTTTTCAACAACCACTACTGTGGACGAATCTGCGGTCAGTGCTTCGGCTAATGCAAGCCGAGTCTGTGAATTAGCCGCCAATGTCATCTGCCTGATGAACGAATGCTCTGCATTCGGCTCTGAAGAACTTTGAGCTGGTCTGAAATAAAACAACAAACAAACAAACAAACAAATAAATAAAACTTCAAAATATCCAAAATGCTTACCGTATATATTTGAAAAAAATTGTCAACGTCAACTCAGCAGAACTCTTCACCTGATTGATCAACGCTTCCTTGGCTGGATTCGATATGGTCCAAGTGGTGTCACTGTCGACACGGAAAATCGTATGCACTGTGTCAATTGGGCTATATTCGCGTAAGAACGTACTAGCATGCTGTTGTCAATCAAATGTACAATTAAGCCATAATTTTTACAGAAAAAATACAAAAGCTCACTTTTGAAGTATAGTTCAAATAAAGACTGTCAAATTCAGATGGAATCAATTGTCTAATAAATGGACCTTGAGCTTCTGATGTGTACAAGGCCTACATTGAAAAAAAGACATAATGCACATATGCATATATTTAATCAAAAATAATACCGGATAGCCTTCGATGGTGATTTGAAATTTCGCATTTGAAGGCAACAATCGCATACCAATAGAATTAACTGTAGAAAAAAGCAACAGAGGAAGCCATAAAATTGCAACCAAGCCCACCAATACCGGCAAACCATACGTATATTTGTTACAGACAGTTCTCGGTTCACCCTTGCGTTGTGGATAATCCTTTGAAAATAATAATCGCACAAATTAATTAATTAATATTATTATAGAATTTTTAATTAATTTTTTTAGCAACCAACAAACCTTCTCTATCTCACGAGAACATCTGATGGTGTATATGCGAGCGAAAATATTTTCCATGGTAATGTAATCAAAAAGTGACATCGAAGTCTGTGTCCAAATCCAATCGATCAATGAACGTAATTCGAACAAAAATGGCACCACTCGATAACTGAAACAAACAAGCAAATAAACAAATAAACAACGGAAAAAAACATGAAATTACAAACCAAGTGAAAAGTACATAATTGACCAAACCGTATTGTTTGGTCAAAAAGTTGCTCAACGACTGCGACGAATAGCCGCAACGTATTTGCACAGAAGATATCAACAAATAGATCCCCTTCACCATGTACCAAAGCATCGCCGGTTTGTTTTTTACGGACATTCTTAAAAAATACAAAAAGTAAATAAATTTTTGAATAAAACTCTGAAATCCTACCGCCCAGTTATTGCCGGAAGTATGAAAAATATCCAAATATGAGTTCCAAAAACAAGAAAGTATTGGAAAATTAATTTTTTCAAAACATTTTTGTGCAAATAGATCGCACGATCGATGATCATCAACACCATCAATGTTATCAATATGATCACATATGGCAGTGGAACTTTATTGGACTGAATATCGGCCACAACATCTCCTCTACCTGTATCTACCTGAAATAGAAGCAATAATAATTATACATGCATATATGCATAATTATTAAGAACAAATTTACTCCAAAACTGGTATAAGAAAATGCGCTTATCAAGAAGCAAATAAAATCGCACAAAAACATCCAAGCATACAAGTCGGTAATATAACGAAACGGTGGATTGATCACTTGCTGGTAAAATCTTTTTATCGGATCAAAATAAAGCAATATCCTTAAAAACAAAAATTGAAGTTCAATTTTTCACTGCAATATAAATATGAAAAATTTCATTCTCATTTCCACAAATCGTCTCACCCGTCCAAGAAACCATTTTTGGTAACTAAAAATAAAATAATTTTAAAATCAATATAATAACAACAATGACGACAATTACCTGGATTTTCACACGGTTGTTGTATGGTTGCTTGCTGTTGTTCATCAACGGATTCTACTTTGGGAAAAATTTCTTTCATTTCGTAACTACCATTATTTCCGGGCTGATGAAAAGAAAAAACAAAGATAAAAATAAAATATGCATAATCATCACAAAGAAAAACTCCAACTAACCTCATCCAGGGGCAGAATGATTGGTTCTGGTGTTGGTTCCTTGCCATGCTTGTCAACGTCGTCAAAGTTGATCGTGTTATCCATCGATTCTCGCCACAAACCGAGACTCTTTAAAAAAAAAAAGCGGTTTTACATAATAATATTAATAATAATTGAAAACTTTTTATATAATTTACTTTCAACTGATGTCGGTGAAAGAAGAGTACCATCAACAGGATGACATCGAGTATTGCAAAATCCCCTTTCTTTTCAACGCCTATAATTCTAGGCGGATAAAATGGTTCATTGGACGTGGTCAACTGATTCCAAGGAAAGAAACCAAATTGAAAAATGAACTTGATCACGATCATTGACTAAACATGCAAGATTAATCATTGCCAATTAGGAAAAATACAATACAATACAATACAATACCTCCAAATAGGTGATCAATGTCACCCAGAATACTTTCGGTGGTCTCGGTGAGCAAAGCGTACCCCAGAGAAAAGCAAAAAATGGCAACGGTAGAGAAATAATCGAAGCGTTGAACATCTGATTCAAAATTATCATCAAATAGCAAACAATATCCGTGTGCGAAATGATGACGTAATAGAGTGCAATCAAAAATCGTCTCAAACAACCATGCCCTTCCCATTGGTTTTCAACTTTCTCTTGCATTCTGTGAATATGAAATGCAGAAAAAAAAATAATAATTTTTTTTAAATAAGAAAAACAATTTTTCGCTCTACTTATCCAACCATCTTTCAGATGGTATACGGTAGATTTTTTGACCAATTTCAGTTTTGTTGATCAATTGCTGCAATTTATCCGGCTCGAACATCACCGACAGCTCATCGCTAAGGCTAGATTTCAGCTTGACTTTCTCATCTCGTAATACGTAAGCAACGTAACGATAGTCGTGAGAGAGGTAATTGAGGTAAGCGATCAGTCGGTTCAACGTGGCCACCAACAACGTCTTCACATAGCGAGACGTGCCGACAAGGCAGCAGCGGTCCACAGTTTTCCCTTCGACCTTTGGCTTTTCCTCTTTTCGATCCGGTAATTTCTTTTTCAAATTTCCCGCCTCTTCCACCTCATCCACAATGCGTCCCAACGGCAAATCACTCGTCACAGCCATGTGAATCAGCTTTGAATTAAACAAAATAGATAATGATCAAATGATCAAATTAAAAACAAATCAAACATTACTTGCAAAGGACCAACTCCATCATCATCCGATTCATCCGGAGTGGATTTTTTTGAAGTGTGCTGCGCATCGATCATGTCCAACGCTGAATCGTACTCGAACATGTAATAATCGCCGGCACGTTTTGCTGAAAATTATCATTTCCACAACGATAACCAAATACAAGAGAAAATATTTTAAAAAAAAAAATTAACAAACCTTCGTTGTAAGTTTTTGGATCGTAATATTCATTCTCTTTCAAATGGCTCAAATAATTGGCTCGAATGAGTTCAGTTTTTCGTTTCACTTTTTCCACCACTTCATTTTCCCTCTCCTGTTGCTTGGTCATCGTTTTCCAAATCAGCTGACCAATCAGCATTGCACCTCTGTTTGACAAATGACAATCAGCAAATATTACAAGTCGATTTGAATGGAATAATACAACATTAATTACCTGGCACTGAATACTTGCTCAGCTTTGAATTCAACGACCACATGTTTGAAATACCAGCTGTTCATAATTCGTAATTGGAAAATTAAAAATGCAAAACAAACCGTGTCGTAGAAAATTTGCGCTTGATCTGGCGAAACTTTACAATCCGGCAATAAAGTTTCTTCAATAATTTCAATTTTAATTAAATTTCAAACTGAAATGACAAAATTATCTACCTTCGTGGTTGGAGCGCAAATCAAAACCAGAATGAATGCAAGCTATGCTCAAGAATTGTACAACACTGGGCGAAAATGAACAAATTGATGACAAATAAACGCATCCAGGAATCTAATCGTATAGATATAGAAACACATGCATAAATAAATGATGATAAGTCATCAGAATTTAAACAAAAAAAAACATCATAAATAAATACCTGCAACGCTACTTTCATCAAAATTGCCAAAACGTTGAAATACACCAAAGCTTTCCATCTGCAAAAAGAAAACATTACTTTTGAAAGTTTTAAATTCAAATGCAAAAAAGAACAACAACATACTGCATGAGATAGCCTTTTGGATTGGTAAGAAAAATGTCGTTGCCTTTCCACAGGAAGCAGAATGCGGCCATCAGATAGCCAAAAGTGAAAGCGGATATACCGCCCACACCGGCGGCGAGCACTGCCAGCAACGTCAGCCAGTGAAAGTATTGGAAGATGACAATTTTCACCACATCCAACGCTGAACTGCATTTGGTGATGAAATCCGGGATCCGTTGACCGTCGAGCTCATTTTCAGAGCAATTCAAGCTGGCATTGACGAACGACCAACTGGCAGGTTCGTTGTCGTCAATGACGGGATGATTTGTTCGTTTGGATACGAGCAGCTTAACAGCCCGTTTCCTTTCAATGCGAAAAGCATACAGCTGGCATATTGAGAAGAAGAACACGGCAACGTCGGTGATCAGAAACGAAACGTGCGGTCTGTGCTTGAAGTCGGGCAAATAGAGCCATTGGATGAGTTTCAAGTCAAAATTCCAAGGATAGTTGAGGCAAAGATTCGGCGGCAAGCCGACACAGATTCCATACTGGAGCAAAATGCTCACCCCGACACAAGCACAAACCATGTACCAAACATTCGCCAAAGAACGCCTTTGAAGCATCAGTAGAAAGAACAACATCATACCATAAAACAATGCAAACGCATCCATACGAATCGCAATTGATACCGTAATCAAGATATAAGTTAACTGCAAAATGAAGTAGATTAATAATAACTGAATGGTTTAATTAGTGTGAAATGCTTGGTAGAAATATTTAAAAGAAACAAACCTCAACACCAAATTTGTAACATCCATAATTGGCCAAAAATTTCAAACAACTTAACAAACCATTGTCCGCATCGTTGCGTGTACAATTTTCAAAAATGATCCCATCTTCAGGTTCGCTAACTTTGTTCACCGCCCTGGTGTACTGCTGCCGTTGGTAAATGATCGTCTGCAACGCCAGCAAAATGAAAAATACCACATAATTCTAAAAATGTTTACATTATTTTAAAAATTATCAAATAAAAAAATTTTTTTCTTTCATTTTTCAAACAAACTTACAACCAAGTAAAAAGCAATATTATCTGTTTTTTCAAATCCAGCCCATTGGAACAAATTTTCCAAAACCGTTTGATTACTGATCACATCATCCTGATGAAAAGTTTGCAAAATTATGAACGATGAAATTTCATCAAAAATAAAATCAATTGATCTACTCACTGAACAGTGTGGAAATACGATGGGAATTTTTGAAATGTCAGAAATATGCAATTGAAATATCATTTTTGCTAAAACAATTACGCCAGCCCAAACGCAAGATGCAAAGCAAAAGCAAGAATACAATTTCCGGAACGTCAACATCAGAACTGATAAAACTGGGAAAGCCAAATTAATTGCATTCACCTATGCAAAAAATTGTTTTTTTTTTCATTTAAATTTTAACAAATTTCAAAATTTTACTCACCTCATCTATAGCCAGATACATGATGAACAGTGGAATAATTTTGTTGAAATGCACTTCAAGAATTCGCCAAACATGCTCTACAAAAATTTTCAAATAACGACAACAACGATTATACCAAGCATCTTCTTGTTGTTGTTCTAAAAACAATTTCTTTTTTTTAAAAAAAATTAAATCTCAAAATAATAACAAAATCTACCTGAATCATCTGTAGCTGACATGCAGGCCACATCAGGATTGATGATGACGTTCAAAAATGTGTCGTGGAAAAATTTCATCTGCAATATGACAACTACCAAAAATGATATTGGTCTCGAAAGATGCAAGAATAAATTTCCACTAGTATATGTAACCAAACCAAAGTCTTGAAATCTGAAAGAAAGAAAAACACATAAACAAACAAACAAACAAACATTGTAATAATAAATAAATTTCTTGTATAGTACGTTTCGTTGGGCCAATTTGTCCAACGGTACCAAATTTCCGGAACGTTGTGAAATTGAAATGTGTAGACAATCATCAGCACAAATACACTGTACGCGGTCAGCAATACCCAATATGAAAATAACATTTTTTTCCAAAATTGGAACGACATCTGCATTGAAATTAAAAATTAATCAACATGCAAATAAATAAAATTATAACTTACAGTAACAAAGCTGATAAAAACTAGGAAAAAAGCCATGTAGAGAATGTTGTAAACAAATACCGGACGTCGAATGGATATCATGAGCAAGACGAAGCAGACTACGTAAATCCAATACTTCGGAAGCAGACGGGTGATGTGAATCTTCATGTTCGTTTTGCTGGTCACGTTGTCATTGTCACCACTGTGCAAAGAATTCGTATCGACGCCAAAATTTTTCATCTTGTTCTCTTTCATCAACAGACGTATTGTAATATAACAAAAGAACGTAAGCAGAAGCTGAACAAATTTAAACCATCATAAATCATAAATAAATAAATAAATAAAATTAACATACTTTGACTGTGAGTGGTTCTGCCGGATGATCGGAATCTTTCGACAAACCGATTTGTTTCAACGATACTGCAGCCACTTCCTCAGGCAACTCGTCATTGGTTAAATTGAGGCCGTAAATAAATTGCAAAACAAGAAGTACCTTGAATTTTTAAAATTTTCAATAATTTTTCAAATAATATAAAAATAAAAATAACAAACACCTGCGAATAGCTGATGATCAATGGTGAAAGCAACATGTAGGCTTTGCGGCTATCGTGGTATATCCAAATACCGCAAGCCATGACTAGCCAAACGAACGACAGCCAACTGTGATAAATCACAGCCCAAGCCATCATCACCACCAATGAAACGGTGAAAAAATTTCGCAACAACAATGGCAATATTTTCCTATAAAATCTGTACCACCGGGATGGGCAGAGCAAACGCGTCGCAGTATCCGCATTCGCTATATTGGCATCGGCTGTGGTCGGTTCGTGCTCGTTATCCCAATTTAAATTAATAAAAGGGCCACTCTACAACCACGACAAATAATATTTCAAAAAATATAATAATAAATTCCCGTATTTTATTGCAAATATTAAAAAGAAATTATAAATAAAATTTAAAAAAAGATAATAAGGAAAATTTTCAAGCACTAACTAATCAGTAACTAACCATCACCTGGGAGTAAGTTTTCAAATGCAAAGCAATACTAAAAATTATTACAATAAATAAAAAACCCTTTTCCACAAAAAAGGAAAATTTTTTAATTTTACAAATAACCAATTGCTGCATAATTATCACTAAGTGACGCTTACGTCATCTTTGGCAGAAGGAGAGTCGCTGATCAAACTTTCCATCGATGTATGCCGACTAAGCTTGCCAGAATTGAAACGAAGTTTAGAAGAAGCCTAAGATTGAATAACGAAACGGTTTTTACTTTACATGCAAGAAGGGAGGAAAAATAACCATGCTGCAAAATAAGCCTGACTATACCAACGTGCTCATCTTTTTTTTTTACAGTAATCCATTACTCCACAAATCATGCTATACTCATGCTTTTTTCAAAGCAACGACGCGAAAAATAGGTTTAATTTGTTACAGACATATTTGTTTTAATTCCTTTCTTTGTCTATTTACTTAATTCATCAATTTTTCAAAATAGATGAATATCTTCAAACAATTCTACGTGAAAGTATGAATTTCAAATGCTTGTCGGATGAAATGAAAAAATAAAGTGAAACATTATGAAACTGCAAAAAAAGTACTCCAAACCACTACAGCTAAAATTCTGTAGATAAAAAACTGGAAACTAACCAGTGCATTATTTGAAAACATTCAACATTTTTCGTTAATCGTATTTTAAAATTGATGATTTAAAAAAATACAATATTGTCCCATTCTTCGCCATTTCTAAATTGAAATTAAATAGAAAATATCAAAATGCCCATTTTAAATAATTTTTCGTTATGACACCAATCAAATTTTAACAAGAGAAATCATGAAATAATTTTAAAAAATTGCTTTCATAAATATAACTTTCATTTTCTTTCTTAACTTCAAAGATCTATCTAGTGAACAATGATATTTTGAAAAAAGTCACTGTAATACTAACTTTTTTTTAGTAAAAACACCGTATGATTAAAAGCACAGATGCATGCATGCACATGTTAATGTTAATTAAATAAAGCTCTACTTTGCGCTATTTATCATGCAAGTGATGCTTAACTTAGCAGCTGCTACAAAATAAACAAATACATAAATAAAAAAACATTTTACCAAATCTAAATATGCAATTGAAAAGTACAAGATGAATAGTGAAATCGGATATAGCCACACTTCCGCAGAAATTTCGGATAACAATTTTTCACCAGTCCAAATTTCACCAGGATTGCAAGAGCTGTTTATGTAAGCCTTCATTCCAATCAACCTAAAATGTCTTTATTTATTCATTTACTTTTCGACAAGTGCAACTCTACCTTGCAGGCAGATCTTCTGGTGGAAGCTGTTTCTGGATAGGCCAAAACTGATATAAATATAATGCTGACAAATTGAAAGCAATGTAAAATAAGATGATATGGTTAACGTGTTTAAAACATGAATTATCCCAGGAAATATCAAAAGCCCATATGACCAATGACAATAGCAACACCAAAAAATATATCGACGTAAATAAACATGGGTGCGCAACAGCTGCAATCCAAAAAGCCAAAATTACAATTAAACGTGGAAAGCTTTCGATATTAAATAACTCAATTCCAAGTAACGATGTGCATGCCGTTCCTGAATCGGCATGTCTTCTAAACGTCGTACCAGCATTATTTTCATTACCACCTGTCAGGTGCAACGGTATAATATCATCCTCTTCAGAGCGTTGACGTCTTAAAGACAATTTAGCCAAAACCAACGTTGTTACCGCTGCAACAAACACAATAATTTCTGGCAAAAAAATTCGTATTTTATTGAATAAACTCAGATTATCCAATCTAAAAGATATAATCATTAAAAACAAAAACAGCAAACAACTGTTCCAAAATATTGAATTATCACCTTTCAAATCCAATCATACGCAACTCTGGCTCCCATCCTTCACAAGTCACAAGCCATTCATTCATTGAGGAAGAAAGATTAAGTGTTACATGAAAGCAAGTTTGAAGAACTGCAAATAACAAAGGCAACGATGAAGCAATCTTCAGATAGCAGATGGTTGATTCTAAATAAAACGTACCAACAAATAATCATTATACAATTTTTTCTTCAGAAATTCAAATGATTCTGTTAAAAAAATATTTACATTTAAAATGATATTTGGAAAAATAAAAATTAATGCTTCATTTCACTAGCTAAATTATTTCACTCAATGCAGCTTTCAAATCAGAAAAGATTAATTATAAATAATCGTGAAAATTTATTATTTAAAATAAAAATTCTATAATAAATTTAACATAAGCATAGATTATGAATAAAATAAATGAACACCGGTTGAAATAATAAAAATGTTAGAAGCACCAAAGTTGAATGCAGGTTTTCAAATTACCGTTAACTTCAGTGAAACATATAACAAGAAATAAATAAAAATCACAAAGATGAATAAAAAAGCTCGTTAAAAAAACTATTCAGATGTCATCAAGCGAACATAAAAAAAACATGCTTACGTAAATCACATTCACTCAATGAATGCATGAATGAATGAAATTAAACTTGGAGACAAAAATCCCATCATGTATTCAACTGTATTGAATTATGTATTCAACTGAACTAATGCAATATCTCACCAGCCAACTATTTATATCCATAAAATACAAAAATAAACCAAAAGCAACTTGATTAATAAAACTGTTCTCATTCTGATAAAAGATGAAATGCAAAAAGTTCGAAACACTTTTTCGTATATAAAAAATGATGCTATCAATTCTAAAAATAATAAAAATAAAATAAAAAATTTCTTACTTTGAACCTCATGTTTCTTCGCAGGCTTAAACAGCGCCCAACAGAAGAATAAGATCAAATAGGTGAAAGACAATAATGAAATACGTATGACACTCGCTAAATTATATAGAAACACGTTATAATTTCAACATAAACACTTCATGCTTACCAATAAATAAAGTAATTGGAAAAATAAAAAAATAAAACGCTACAAAACTAAACATCTCGTCAAAGTTAATGCACCTAAAATGGCAGCTTCAATTTATACCGTATTTGAAAATCAAGTAACAATAATATTACAGTAAGAATAATATTTATTACCTTATTGTATTACTTGCATGTCTGGAGTAAATTGTTGACTTTCTTATTATTCTGAATTTAAGCAGAAGCTGAATTTCTGAAGCAATAAACAAGAATAATATTCATTCAAGAATTCAAATAAACATGTTGCCAGTGAATAGTATGAGGCTATTTCAAAAAGAATATAATAAATATTCCATTACAGTCATCATTATAGATTGAAAAATGTTGCAGTATAATTTTCTTATTAGCATTGCGTTATTTACATACTGCATTAACTGAAAATAAATGACAAAATCTAAACCTCAAAGAAATATCAAAAAATTTTATTCATTTTCCTAGTGTTATGGATAATAAATAATCTAAAAATGTGTCATATGAGTTTTATAGAGTCATAGAAATGACATTGAGATTTTATAACAGCTGCATTTTTAGCATGAAAATTAAATTGCATTATTTATCAAGCAATATCTAATTATTAGCGGAAATATTTAAAAGCAATAATATTGAAATAATATTATTCATTATCCATGCCTTTATTGTCCTTGCTGTTATTTTTTCCCATTACAGAATGCATTCTTTTTGTCTTTATTATTTTTTCAATAAAATTGTACTGTACAATTGAACTTGCAATAACTTAAATTAATGACCTCAAAATAAGCAACAAATGCAATGTAAATGTTAAGAAAAAAAAGATTTTTTTCAACGTTGATTGTTATGTATTTCCGTGCATTTTTACATAAATTAATGGTAAATTAGTTTTTATTTTTTAATTGTTAATTTTTAATTTTAAAATACACTTCGAATGACAGATTTTCAAATAATAATTTTTTTATTTTTCCAGGAAGTAAATAATTAAAATGATTTGAAAAAAATTGAACGTGATTATCAGTTTTCTGTATAAATTTACAAAATGCTGCAAAATTGATTTGCCGTTCTGAATTATAGCTCGAGGTTGTTTACTGAGGATCAGAAATTTTGAAATTAATTTTTAATTAGAATCATTCAACGCCTCCTTCTACGTTGGATATTGTGTTGTTGGTCCGTGGTGTTAATCAAATTTGTTGTTTAGAATTACGTCATCATTGTTGAAACGCAAGGCCTTTAATTTGTTTCGGTCGTTGCATCCCAAGCGATTGTTACTTGTTTCGTCCGGTTTATGCGATCGTTCTTGTTCTTATTGACGAAGTAGAGCGTCACTATTACTTATTTTTACGATTCTTCGTCTTTCACAACTGTTATTTAAGCAGTTTTATTCTCAGCAGTGTAGGAGGAATTTTAAAAAGGAAGCCTTTTTCGAAATTGTTGTCTCCTTGTTTGAAGTGCACGTTTTATTGACAGTCGTAATCACTTCAGAAGCTTAAGTTAGAGATGGAGTTTCCATTACAATTGTTCAATGTTATGATTCCCGCACGCAAGCGAATTCGTCTGGTATGTGTGCATTTGTTATTTCTGACTTTTCTTGTTAGTAATTTCATTATTCAATTATTAAGTTTTTTTTATAATAAAAGTGTTTTTCCTGTTTTTCCAAACAAATGAAAGCGAATTGATTAACAAGTTAAATAATACTTTTGTTCTTACTTTTTCACAACAACTGTTATCATAATGATTACAATAAAATGAACAATTAAACAGTAAGAAAATGAAAATATTTTGCAGTTAATTCATCTCACTTTGCTGAAATGATTTCAATAAATAGATTTTCGTTTCGGTCTATTTTGAATGTTCTGCCTACGTGCAGCCTTCCTCATTTTCTCTTTTACGTGCAGCTTTGGCCTGCATTTGTGAATGAAACAAGTGTTGAAAAGTGAAATATGCCCTGATTGCGACGTTCGACCTCAGCTTACTCCTATTTCATTTTAATTTAGAACAGTTTGTATTAGAGAAATGCCTTTTTTTCTAACAAAGGTAAAAATTTTTTACGTTACTTTCCTATATATCAGTTTTTCTTTTTTAAAACGTATTCTATAATTATTAAATCGAAATTCGTTTACCAACTCATGTTAGTAATTGTTTTAAGAAAACACATAATAAAAACAAACTACTTAGTACGATGTGAAATTGAAATGTAATTTTATAATTCTATTTTATAAATATAAAATGTTGAAAATAAAATTCCATTAAAACTTGGACAATCGAATAGAATAGAAATGATGATGTTTACATTGATGAACGTTTCAATTGCAGTGAAGGGGCTGCAATTAATTGCAATGTTTCCCGAATGAATGATTTTCAATGATTGAAAATATTTTCCAAATAAATTTAAATTTGAATTTTTTAGGAATCGCGAGCCACCAACATTACACCACAAAGTCACCGCGTGACGCGTGAGCAACGCGCTCAAGCGTTGGGTAAATATCCAAATTTTCGTGGATGCACCATCTGGTTTACAGGTTCATCTCTTTATTTATTTTTTTAAATTTAAATTGTTTAATAATTTTTCGTTGTTTTTCAGGTTTGAGTGGATCAGGAAAGACGACAATTTCATTCGCATTGGAAAAGGTGCTCTGCTCCGTCGGCTTGCCTGCTTATGGTTTGGATGGTGACAACATGAGACACGGCATTTGCAAAAATTTAGGCTTTTCTGAAGAAGATCGAGAAGAGAACATTCGTCGAGTAGCAGAAGTGGCGAAATTATTTGCAGATTTAGGCATCATCGCTCTCGCTTCATTTATTAGTCCATTTGAAAGAGTATGTTATTGTTGTTGTTGTTGTTGTTTATTGGTTTCATCAAGTAGATATTTTCAGGATCGTCGAAGAGCTCGTAAAATACACGAGGATAGTGGTTTAATATTTATCGAATGTTTCATCGATACACCGTTGGAAGTGTGCGAACGTCGCGATCCGAAAGGATTATATGAAAAAGCTCGTGTTGGGAAAATTTTGGATTTTACTGGCATTGATTCGGCTTATGAAGTTCCAGAGAATCCAGAACTGATTTTACACGCCGCCGAAGAGACCGTCATTCAGTGTGTACAAAGAGTATTACAATATCTGCACGAACGAGTAAACAGAAAATTGTTAACATATATAATAATTAATATAATTTTCATGCCCATTGCAGGGAATTTTCCCAGACGAAGCATTGATGCGTCTCGGTGCCAAAGTGCGTGAATTGTTTGTCGACGAAAGCGAACGACTTAGACTAGAGGCAAGCTTGTCGCAGATGCCGAAGCTGAGCTTAGAAAAGGTGTAAGGATATTGTTCTGATTCTATAAGATCGAACGCCATGTTCTTGCCTAGATCGACCTGCAATGGCTGCAGGTATTATCCGAAGGTTGGGCGACACCGTTGGCCGGTTTCATGACCGAAACTCAATACTTGCAAACGTTGCATTTCAATCAGCTAATTGAAGGTTAATCAGCTATTTTGAAAATTAAATTATTTTTCACTTTACGTCATTTTCAACTTTTAGAAAGTACAATAAGCCAATCCATTCCAATAGTACTGCCTGTAAGCAACGAAGAGAAAGCGAAGCTAGAAAATGCCGATTTGATCGCACTTTGCTACAACGGACACACGATGGCCATTTTGCTGAAGCCAGAATTTTATCCTCATCGTAAAGAGGAACGATGTGCCAGACAGTTTGGCACTTGTCATCTTGGTCATCCGACGGTCAAGGTAAATGAAATAAAGTAAAAATATTCCCCCGGTTTGTGTTTTCAGCAACCTTAATCTTGATGACTATGTTCATTTTTTTCAAAGATGATCATGCAATCCGGCGATTGGCTTGTTGGAGGAGAAGTGAAAACTTTGAAGCCTATAAAGTGGAACGACGGTTTGGATCAGTACCGTTTGACGCCGATGGAAATTCGACAACGATTAGTGGAAATGGGCGCCGATGCGGTTTTCGCTTTTCAACTGCGCAATCCAATTCATAATGGCCACGCCTTGCTGATGAACGACACGAAAAGGACGTTGATCAGTCGTGGCTACAAGCGTCCAGTTTTATTGCTTCATCCACTCGGTGGATGGACAAAAGATGACGATGTGCCATTATCAGGTATATTTGTTGGTGTGAATGAAGTTTTCTTTCTTTTATTCTTGTTCTCTGGAGTGCTTTTTTCAGTCAGAATGAAACAACACCAAACCTTGCTCGAAGAAGGGGTCTTGGATCCAGAGAGCACGTTGTTGGCAATATTTCCGTCGCCAATGCTTTACGCTGGTCCGACTGAAGTGATGTGGCATGCTAGAGCTCGCATGGCCGCTGGAATTCACTTTTACATCGTTGGTCGCGATCCTGCTGGAATTCAGCATCCAGACACCGGCGATTATTTGTACGACCCGACACACGGAAGCAAGGTACTACACTATTACAATTGAATTTCTGTTTCTGTTGTTCAGTTGAAAATGAAAATTATTACAGATTTTGTCAATGACACCCGGCCTTGGTGACGTGGAAATTTTACCATTCAAAGTGGCCGCGTATAATAAACTAACGCAACAGATGGATTATTTCGATCCCAGTCGAAAAGATGAATTTGACTTCATCTCCGGATCGAGGATGCGAAAAATTGCTCGAGAAGGTGCCCAACCGCCGGACGGATTCATGGCACCCAAAGCTTGGGAAGTTCTTGCCAACTATTATCGCAGTTTACAAAATACTGTACAATAATAATAATCTACAAAAACAAAAGAAGAAGAAGAAGAAGAAGCATTAAACATACAAAAAAGCATGATTGCGAAACTTTATCAGAACGATTCGATTGTTTTTTTGATATTTTTTGTTTTTATGGTAATGTGATTTGGTTCTACGTCTGTTCCTGCCTTTTTTTCTTACAAAAAATGTGTTTTACCAAATTTTATCATATATCTTGGCACAGTTTCAATGTTTGTTGTGGATGTGTTTATATTAAAAATTATCAAGGTAATCAGTCAAATTTCATTTTGTTATTTGGTTTCTTTCATGTTAACGTTAACGTGCACAGTCGGTCTTGCAACCAATTGGAAAAAAGTCAATAATTCTTGAAAATACGTTTGATACAGTATGCTTGACAGTAAAAGTATACGATATTCAAGGTTTACATTTGCAAGTTGATTGAGCATTACTACTGTTGAGCAAAGCAATTGTAAATCACAAATAAATGTGATCAATGTCAATATTTTGGTCGCACAGATATTTTGTTTATTTAGCAGAAATGTCTAGTGAAACAAAAAAAGTCACTGAAGGGCACGAAAATGCTAAAAATAAGATGGAGCGACACAGTGAGCCAATTTATTATACAAGTTTGAAAATGGAAAAATTCTCAGTTGCCCCATTTGAAAAAAACAATCCTATGCCAGATGGGGTATAGAACTTTAAAAAGTAAAAACTAATTCAACAAAAAGAGAAATAAGTTCTCACGCTGTATTGGCAGTGTAAATAATTTTGTAGCCGAATTTTTCACTTCTGCTGCTCGTCTGCGGCTTGGCGCAAGTACAGCTTACTGGCAAGAACAGAAGCACATTCTGGCCGGGCTTGACGTCGGTGAGCATGTCGAGCTCGCAGTTGACCAGGTTCGGATCCCGTTCAAGAATGTCCAAAGGCAAAAATGAGTGCAATTTCAGTCGGCTGAGCGGTTGACAGTGTTCGTGGATGTGCACCAGAAGCGCTATTGTGCAAGCGTCGCAATCTGGCCGTACAGCTTCGGCATGTTTGACCTCCTGGGACGGTATCCCTGGATCGACGTCTTCAACATTTGCGATAAGTTGTTGTTCCTGTTGTTGTTGTTGTTGCTTGCGACTAGCTTTGATTGGAATTTTGACTTGGAAAAAATGCATCCTCTGTATGTGCCTTTTCAGGTGAATGCTGTCGACGACCTGGTCACAGTGGATGCAGAATCGCTTGCCCGGCTCCAACTGCTTGGGAGAGCTTGGAGCGCGTTGCTCCTTGTGCACTCTTCTGCAATGGCGTTCCACTTGTACCCGTTGACGGAATAACTGTCGACAGACCACACACTTCCAACGCAGGCGACCATGCTGTGATTGGTAATGAATTTCCAGCACGAATCTCCTCCTGAATGCCATATTACAGTAGCAGCAGACGAAAGTCCGTCTACCGCTGTGCCATTGGATGTGGTTGTCCAACTGTTGTATGGTGGAAAAATTAGTCCTGCCACAGATTTTGCATCTATAATTGGGCTGGTCGGTCGAAACGCCGGCACCGCTGTGCATCACCTTGCAATGGCGGTGACGTTCGTAGGCGGTGCGAAAGAGTTTCAAGCAGACCAAACATTTGAACCGTTTTTCGGCAGATGACGATGAGCTCGACACGTGGAACCGTTCCACGTGACGGTCTAGATGTGCTTTCTGCTTGAAAGCGAGCTCGCACTGCAGACACTGATATGGGCGTTGGTCATTATGGCAAAGCATGTGACGAAGAACATGACTGCGCCGGGCGAACACTTTCTTACACACTTTGCACTGTTTATCATTTGCACCTTCACTTTCATCACCACTTTCTTGCTGATCCATCGTCATGAAAATATCAATACCCTTCACAATGGTATTGAAACGCTCATTCCACAAAAATTATCTCATATACCATACCCAAATATAAACAACACATCACTAATAATTGTACTTGTCTATCAACTTTTTCAATCGATGAATAGCATCAGCAACAATTTTCAACTTCAAATTAAAAGAAAACGAAAATTGTAAAAAAAATTCATGCGATTCAATCAGTGAATTAGAAATAGCTGTTATACGTGCTAAATATTTTAAACGTTGAAATTTGAAAAGTCATTGCAAGATTAATTTTCACTTACATAAATTTCAACAACTGCTATTAACTATTCTCACTTTATAATAAACAAAAGAAAATTTTATTTAAAACACTTATTACAATGTCTACTGTAATACAGTAAGGTAGCACTTTTTGTGACTTTGCCGTCATGTTATTGAACTGACTACGCAAAGCAGTCCTAAATTAGAAGAACAAATTTCTGCCAACTGAAACAATTAATAATATAAAAGCTGAAAATCAAGTAGGATTTTATAATTTCATTTACAGCATGATTATACTAGTAGAATGTTTACTTTGTATTATTGAAATGTAAAAGTTTTTAAGTATTTTCAATTTACTTAATCGTACGTTTGTGTATCATTTCTACTGTAGTGGTATATTTCGCTGAAGATGTACAATTCTTTGATCAATGAGAATCGCTTTCAAGGACAAATGTATTGACCAAATTGGTTGTATTGATTAGAAGTATTGAAATTTAGTAGCCAGGTCAAAATGTGTAACTTTCAAATGAATATTTGAGTTTTAATTGGAAAAGTGAACAACATTTCAATTTATTGTCTACGAGAATAAATTTGTTAATATTTCGTCACTACTCCTTGATCGTAAATAAACGATTGACCAGCTTTCAATTTTGGATTAATCTCAAGCGGAACTAAAATTGGATAAAAGACTACAAGCGCAAACATTGCTGATAATGCGAACACGATCGTCTCGATCCAAACAATCAACGGGCCACTGGTGGTGAATATTTTCCTACAAAACAGTTTATCAAAAAGAAAAATTTTACAATTGCATTTCGCATACATAGTAACTACGGGACTGATAAAACGTGCCAAACTTCCGGAAGATGTCAAGACGCTTTGCAAAGTTGCCTGAATAAAATTTGCATTTAATTTTTCTCAAACATTTCTCAACCAATCACCTGCTGTCTGGGTCCAATAACATTTGCATACAATGTTGACAACGCTACATTGACAGGAGGAAAGCCGACGAAAATTCCAAGAACACCAGTTACAAATGCATACAACGGAACCACCTTGGTCCACTGACACCACACAAGCCGACTCTCACAGCCGACCGGACTTGAGCTGGAATTGTATGTCGACAAATTTTCGTCTTGAAAAATTAAATTCAAATCAAATAAATTGCTTCAACAATGAAATTATTTTTGTCCAACTTTGCATGACAATTTGATCAGGCCAAAAATCGTACGGCAAAGAGACGAGCAATGCGATCAAAGTGATCACAAGACCGCAGAAAATTAGACGACGACAATCGAATCTAAATCAATCTTACTCGTATAATATGCAAATTTAGACAAAACGCATACCTGTGCAAGTAGAATACATACAGAATGTAGATGAGCACAGACAAAGAGGAACCAACACCGACCAGTATGCTAACATACAAAGTGGCTTCTTCTCTGCTCCATTGAAAGTAGATCATGCTGAGTGGTGTTGAAATTCTTAAACAATTCATATTTGTGTTGTTTTTGCATAAAATTGTTTTAAGATGAAAAAGAGAAAATAACAAACGTGTCTAAATTGACGAGAACAATGTACACACAAAACCAACACCAAATCAACGCACCGACTGCCCATTTGCTGTACAATGGAATAACGTCTAGGAAGTCTAAAATTTCAGATTTATTTCACTTGGTTGAACCTGACAATCATTTGAATATGGAAAATATCAAAAATTTGCATATAAAATAATTATTTTGTTTTTTCTTAAACGAAATTATTCTATTAAAATTATTCTATTCCAAGATGGAAAAGAAATGCATCGACAAATAAGAACGTCTGTGAAATATTTTCATTAAAATAATATATTTTTTCAGTAAAAAAGAAATAAAGTTACTTGTTGTTTGATGTTCTTTCAGACCGGCGTACACTTCTTCAAAATTGAACCATATCAATGCGAAAGATAATAAAAATAGAACGTTGACAATGTAAGCTGGCGCGGTATACAAGTTGAAGTGAAAAACACTGTACACATATCCAGGGTAGCTGATGAATGACAGTGCGGCTTGTAAAGCTGAAAAATGATAATTAATAATTTTATAAAATTATAATAAAATTTTTTTCCAATTCACCTGGCCCGGCGATGAAGCCGAAAGACATGCAAGCAGTGGCAACTGATATGGCACGCCCGCGTTCACTTTGCTTGCTTGAAATAGCCACGTAAGCATTTGCAGTTCCGTTCATTCCTATTTTTGATACAAGCAAAAATAACCAGACATGCCAATTTTGCATGTAAAATTACCAGCAGCAAAACCCATAAACAATCGGGCAACCAAGAGAATGAATCTTTGATTAGCCTGAAACAGCTCTGCGGAAATGTACATTGTGTTGGCTATAATTGCAATGACGATGCAAAGCAGAAATATTGTCCGGCACTGTTTGGTTCGATTGCTCCAAAACCCTAACAAAGGAGCACAGATTAACTGACCAACGCTGTAAGCGGATATTGTCCAGCCGAAGAACAAAGTTGTGGCTTGTTGATCAATCTAGAAATATATATATATATATATATATATATATATTTTTTTAGTATTCTAAGTTCAATTTGAATAATGCCTGACATTTTATTACTTGACTCATGAATGGCCAGAGTGATGAAAAATAAATTGAATATTGCAAACATTGAAGAAATAAAACATAATCAACAATGATCATGGAACGAATGCGGACGTGATTTGGTGTTTCTTCAATATTAAGTGTAGAAATCTCTGGTAATGAACCTTCGAATATTCTACCACTGCTGAATGAATTGAAATTTTAACTTTAATTTGCTTATTTTAAAAATTAAAATATTATTTAAAAAAAATTGCTTACCAATGTGTAACGTTGCTGTGGTTTTTAGTGTTGCATACAAGCGTGGGAGAGTTCGAGCTTTTGGATATCATTTTCACAGCACAATACTGATACACACTAACCAAAGTTGGGTAAATTTCGAAAAAGTAAACAACTTTTCCTTTGGCAATTTATTCCCAACAACAAACGACAACGTCCAAATTGGAAAATATACTTTGAAAAACAACTTTCTACTTGTTATTCAAGTTTGCAGAAAAAAATCCATTAAATAAAAAACAATATTTTCAATATAATTTTGCAATTATAATAGCAAGAATATTGTGTTCAGCTCAATGAAGACACTTTTCAAATTTTGATCGCATCTTGAAAAACAAAAATTTGATAATACAGTGTGGTCAACAATTGCATTACGTCATAACAAACCAATGATGAAATAAATTTGAAAATTTTGCGCGTTTCTCTAGGCCACAGCACAGTTCAATTCAAAATTATTCTCAGCAATACAATGCTTTCTTTTTTTTTAATCAGCTTTTCATAATGCAAATTGCATAGAAAAAAATTGCTCATATTAACTGTTGCCATATATTTATTTATAACTACGTTAGCAAACTTTGTGGTGACAAAGTTCAAATCTAATCGACTGTTTGTTGAACAACGCTCATGCTTTTGCTAAAATAAATGATAACGCAAAATGTAAGGTTGTCGAAAAAGGCGCACATCAAGTTTATCAAATTCAACTTTTTCTACCGTATATTTTTAATGCCAAACAATAAAATAAAAATCAGTTAATAAGTTGATGAAAAATTCAATATCCAATGTCTACTCTTCATCTTTCAAAGTAAACCAGTATCCACAACGACAACGCCGAGGAAAACCTTTGCGAAGCCACATGTAGTGAATGTACAACTGGCTCGGTTCGCAGATGCAACCGATCAAACGGTTTTCAAAAGCACTGGGCACCATATTCGGTTGCTCTTTGGAGCCAACGCCCCGTTTAAAATAGGCCGGTCCAAAGTTGTAATCGCCACGAAGCTGGGAAATCAGCTCGGCACGCTGTTCGCCGTAAATACCCTCGATCGGATGTTGCATGTGGCTTGCGGCACGCTGAGCCGCGGTTTTGTGCAACGCCCGGACACCGCCCCAAGCGCCGACAAAAACTGTTTTCAGCATGGTCAAACCCAGTGGATATGTTCTAAAAAAATTACAAAATACTTTTTATTCAAATGTTATTTTTCACACAATAACACCTACAAATTCGATCGGGTGTTAAAAGCAAGCGCTGATAACAATGAAATGACATTGCATTATTGTTTAAAAATTAATAAAAGTGACTCATTATCATTCTAAAATCAAATTTTTCTAAAACATCATCAATAAACGTGTGTAAAACCTGACACAAATGTTGAATACTTTATTGAACAGTTTAAGTTCAAAGAAACATACATCAACAACAAAAGAAAATAATCACAAGAAGCCTAAATTAATTACTTTGCAATAGTAAAAAATTAAATTTAGAAGTAAGAAAATTTTATTTACAAAAATACTTTAACTGCAAAATTGTGAAATTTTTGAAAGCAATTCAGCTATTTACTAAAAAATTCAACTTTTCACTATCGAAAATAAAAACTACAGTAGGAATACAGTAATGCAAAAATTGAAAGAACAATTGTTTATCGATTTCAATTTTTTAAATTTAAGATTGAAGCTTTCTTCACTTTACAATCTTTTACTATTCTTCAAATTGACATGGTAGTTGAAGGCGATTTGCATTAGAAATAAATGCTATCAAAATGTTCATTTCACTTCATTTTTTACTTTTCTTTCATCAATATAAAAATTCAAAGATGTTCATAATTCAAATAATTAAATTCTTATGTTTAGTGGGAAATTCAGTATCTGAGTTATTATTTCTTGCTTCACAGACTCGGGTACAGCCTCACGAGCTAGGGGCAACCAATGCTGCTGCAAAGAAGTAAGCGACACCTTTCCCGAGCCTTCTTCCAACGCTTTACGAAAAATCTCACGCCACTAAAAAAAATGAATTAAAAAATCTAGCTTTAGAACAATTTTCAAATACCTTCTCCTGTACACCGTATTCTTCCAAGCGAATACGAAGAATTTCGGCAAGAATAAAGTACTTTCCTGACTTACGCAGTTCTTTTTCCAATTCTCCAGCTCTAGTCATGTCGGTGAACTGACAAAGAAGGAGTTTATTTTCTATTTAATTTATCAATTTAAAACTTTTCCATCTTATACAAGTTTATGAGTAGTTTATGTATCTTATGAAAACAGTTTTCGACAATTGCACAATAAAAGATTAATCAGTTAAATCTGAGGATAAAGATAGTCACATGAAGAAACATTACATAACCAGATTAAATTTCATGCTAAATGCAAATTACAATAAAAACTATAAAATTGAATTATAAATTAACTACAACTGAAATAACTGCTCGCCACTTCTTCATATGTCAATGGAAAGTGTATTTATAGATCCTGCGTGGGATGAAATTTACTATACGCATACCTAGATTCCCAACAGACTATAATAAGTTATGTTACCGAGAAATACAACGAGCATTTAATGTACAGTAATTCTGTTTTATAAAGTAATGCAGGTATTATTAAAGCGCAGCTGCGCAAGCAGAATTAATTAGATATACGTTGATTAGATAAAATTCGACCAGTTTAAACACATTTCTACCGCTTTCAAGTAGCATCTCTTTATGAACACGGCGTTACAACTGTATGTGCTTATCAATCAACAAGGGTACTGTAAAAAGCATTCAATTTTAAAACAATTAATGATAATTTAAGCTATTTGAATCAATAATTTTGAACCAAAAAAACGCTATGTTCTTTTCAAGTGTTTTTATCAATCAATAAAAAATAACTGAATATGATGTCGTTGATCATTTCCAGTAACTGACAGAATTAATGAATCTAAAAATACAAACATTTTAATTTTATTAAAATTATCTTCTACAAAAGCCGACGATATACACCGACGAACACTTGTTCAGACAGCATAAAAACAGTTAAATATCACTTTCACAAGTTTCGAATTCTAAGATCACATATATTTGTCAATAAATTTTTCAGCGTCGTTTTCTCAAGTCAGGATTTTCAGGAGAGCCGCTTTTCTAAAAACATTGGTAACAGTCAACATCGGATCAAACTTCAGTTTTTCACAGCAATACGCCTTCAGCATTTCTAACGATTAAATTCATGCATAATAACTAGTAAAGTACTTACAGTGATGTTCTCCTCTTTTGCGTCGTTTTGTCCTAAAATTAATTTTTAAAAAATAAAAATAAAATTTCAATCATTAAACAGAAATAATCACTACCATTCGTCGGGTACGGTGGTGCAGTTGCATTGGAAGTTGAAGCTGATGGATAATTGAAACTAGTGGTAGCAGCTTCATACGACGGTGGATTAGCTGGCATAGGGGTATAAGTCCCACCTGCAGATGCGGTTCCGGGAGGCGAAATAAATAAACCGGTATACGGTGGTGGTGCCGAAGTGACAAAAACAACTCCCGCTAAAAGAATTCAATAAAAAGACCAATATGTAAATTCGATAAAACTAAATGAAGCATTTACGTGGGGGTGGTTCAAATGCTTGATGAGGAATGTTCACTCCGTATGCATTAGCAGATTGACACATGTAATACGGAGGTGGCTGCTGAAATATATCACCAACAACAGAAACGTACGGTGGTGGAGAAGTGTAGCTGTTAACATTTCGTGCTATAATAAGATAATATGCAAAAATAGTAATCGGAAAAGGTGGGAAAAAATTTTCTTACAAACATCTATCGCTTGTAGCATAGCTTTACCAAACTCTATGCAACCACCGTGATTGAAAATTAATTTGAAATTAGCATCACCAGTCCAGTTGCCATTCGGCTGTGCCATAACATCACCTGCCAAATAGTTGGCTCCAAAAACAGGTTGCTCAAGTTTAACATCACGCAAGCAATGAAATGGAATTGAAAAAGACTGCAGTACATCTTTTTTGTTTTCCGAAGTAAAAATTAACTAAAAAAGAGGATTATTTTTCAACTCAATATTAATGACGTAATAAGCAGAAGTAAAAGCTCACGCGATGAGTAGTCAAATACAGTGAACCGGATCTGCTACCATTCAACATATTTTCTGCCGATTTCAATCGCAAATTCACTTGTTTTGTGTACAGCAAAACTCTGAAATATTCAGCAAAATTATGAGCAAAATTTCACAATTTAAATCAATTGAAATAACGACTGCCTATTTACATGTCAAATAACTGTTATTTGCGATTGTTCAATAATGTAGTATTTAAATACTTACAGTTCACCATTGTAGAGTACAATTCCTTTACCATCAGGTGTGCGATCGACGTTTACTGCCATTGAAAATCAGCTAAAAACGACTTACGCTGGTCGACCAAGTTTTAAAATGCAACAAGCCGAATTGCTGTCACAAACAATGCTGTACTCAAAGTATACATTTGTTGAAAATCAAGTTTGAATTGTTTACTGTGCTTACTTTTGACGATAATTTATACACAAAGATTGATTTTAATCAAAATAATTAATTTAATAGCAAAATATATATAATAAATCGAACAAACAATAATATTTTCACTTCAATACACATTTTTAACAAATAAAGTGATCATTTCAATAAGAAGAATTAAAATTTCAAAAAAGTGGCTGGAATAAAATTCACTATTTTAGAATTTGTAAAAATCAGAAAAAAATATTGCATAGTTGAACAAGAAATACTTCATAAAATTCATAATTTTCGTGTTTTCGGCAATACTGATGCAGCTTCTTCGAGCAAATTCAGTGTTCTCATAGAATCTGAACTTTGCAAGATGCTATCAAAATTCGACTCCGATATCCTGCCACCATCCTGTTTTGCATACGTTGGTGCTGACGTTCTGAAATCCATAACTTGCTTACTGGAGTTTTGTAGCCGTCGAATGAATGCATCAAAATCGAAACATGATTCAGCTTGTGAATCTTCTTCAGCTTGCTGTTTCGAGTTGTTTGAAAAATTCCACCTGTCTCTGTTTCTCAATGTCGACTGCTCGAATGAGAGAAATTTCTTTGGTGCACAAGGTGTGGGCAGACTAGCAAGATCGGCACTGATTCCATGCAAATCATTTTCTAAATTTATCAATCCAGCGGTATCCGAAATGTATATGCTTGAAATTTCTTCGAAATTCTGTTCTGCCTCCAAGCTACTTTTGAACTGATCAAGTGGTGAACAATATTTCGATTTGAATTGCAACATTTGCTGATTATTACACTGCACAATATTGCTAATGAACAGTTGCTCATCGTTGACCTTTCGAACAACAAACTTACCGTACTCCACCAAGCGTTTCAACAAAATCAAATCTGTATAAGTTTCCGCTTCTTCCGTTGAAGCAAATCTAGAAAATGTTCCATCCAACGGTAGAAAACCCAATAAACTGACATCAACTGGAAGTGGCTGTTCGTCCACAGCGTTGGAAAGCATATCCACATGAAACTGCTTATTTCTCTGCAAACTGTTCAAAAACTTGGCCATTGAGGACAAGTGCCTCTGATCTTTGTGAAAATTGTTTACCAGCAGAAAATCCGGCGACTGATATTGTATCCAAGATACTAAAATGTACACCGCATCGGCGACCACGCTGAATTGCGCTTCTTCACAAGACAATAGAATAACCAGAAACGACTGCAAAAATTGAATTATCAGCTTTTTCAAAAAGCTCAACTGATCTTGCAAGTGATCAATCGACTTCACGTTCACATTACATGTTTTGTCAATTTTCCAAAAAGAGCCGAACGTGATCACCAACATGTAAACAAGATGGCGAGCATTCAGCTCACCAGTGCTAATTGCACGCTTCAACGTTGCCAAAAAGGACATCATTGTCGTTTCGGCCCTGCTGACTTGGTCACCAAGGTATAAAAGAGCTTGTAAATTACAAAACAGCTGCTCACCGGTTGCATTTGGCAAGTTCAAACACTGCTTAATGAACAGCTTGTAAAAATGCTCCAAATTTACACCCGCGCCTGTAAAACTCACTTCGCAACAATGCGCTCGAGTGTAAAAATAAAGTGCGTGAATATTGTGACCACTGGTCATTTGCAAAATGCCCAGCTGATTGAATGCATGGCCCCTTTTGTAACATAGTTTTGTCGCTTGGATATAGCATCTTTCAGCGAGATCATAGTCCAACATTTTCCTGTGGAAGTCGCCAATGTGAATCAAGCAAAACTGAATCAAATAATGCCAAACATCAACTGGCACATCGCTGCTAAAGGACTTTTCTGAAACGTAATCAAATGCATCGGCTACATGCCAATCCAACCAGTCGATTGACAAACCAGAAGTATTTAAAATTCTGTTCATAAAATCTTCCAGAAATAGAACGCCATTATACATGAACAATTGTAAATCTTGAAAATGTTTGTCACTCTTTGAAAACCATTCGGATGAAAGTTCGTTTTTGCGTTTCTGCTTTTCATACATGTCTATGCAATTTTTATAACAACGATTCCAATAAAACAGTTCCAAACATTCTTCCACAGCCACTGAAGGATTTTCCAAAATTTTCTGCTCTAGAACTGCCTGCAGTTCGGAACGAATTTTCCAATTAATGCTGCCATTGCGATTGACCATCTGATTTAACAAATATGCATATTCACTTTCTGCAGAATTTGCAATTGAAGTTGAGCACTTGGCGAACATTATACCTGTTTTGTTTTCAAATTTTATATAAATCAATAAAACGGATAATAATTTAAAATTCACATCAGAGATAACTACATAGATACAGTATGTTAAGATGGAATTTAAGAACAATTTTCTTACTGTACTGACTTTCATTCAGTCATGCATTTTCATGAGGAGGACTGTTTCAAACACCAGGCTGTTGGATAAAAAGATAGCAATAAGTTTTTAATCTACTGCGCGAGTGGTGTCTTTTTAAATTATACGCACAGATTAACCTTCCCTCTCATTTTTTCTTTGTGTGATAGGTTGTTTGTTCATAACTTGTACGGCGTTCAATCGGCAATTTGCGATTGACTTATGCTATTTTATTAGCTATTCAATCAGTTGACTGTGATGTATCGATTTTTAACCTCATTCATTAATTTTTGGATGACTAAAGTATTTCTTGTCCTTCCGATGACTAAGCCGGGTCAATTTTGACCCGGATGAAAGAAGAGCATTTTGGGGTTTTAATTTCACTTTATGGAACTTAATGCTTCCTTTTGTTTGATATGAATTAAATTTAGCAATTTGTCCTGATAGAATCTAAGTTGCTGCTTTTATGCTCATTTATTCATGCGGCTGTGCCAACTTTCCAGATTGTTGTTTGTTCCCACCATCAACATCCCAAAGTAGAATATCAGTGGCCAGAAGCCACTTCCGCTTGAAGTACTGGAACAAGGCTTCCCCTTGACCCGACGTCCCAACATTTAAGATTTTGTAACCCGCGGTTACAAGGTTTATCGGGACGAAGCTGAGGCTATTAACATTTTTACTTTTTGCTTCAATTCCTGATTATGAAAAGAATCACAGTTTAAGCCAGTTTTGTCGACACAGTTGTTTTGACGGCAGCCTCTTGATCTCTAAATTTGAAAATTTAATTGAAAAGAAGTGGCTTGCTTGTGATATATAATGATAATAACGTGGTATGTTGAGACAATTCTGCTTATCCTCAGCTTATTTATCATTACGATTTATCCGCTTCAGGGTGTATCATCTTACTTTGTATAGAAATTTCTGTTTGCTTCTTTTTATAGTCACAAACTGAATTTCATCATTATTTTCTTTCCATCTCCATAAAAATATCTCATATAAAGCAGCGATAAGTTAAAGAGCACAAGAAAGTTAACGTTAACCCAACAGCAATAATGGAAAATAGAAATAGCATTCTTGAATTTTCTTTAAAACTGCTTTTGCTCTATTCTAATTTCTTTGTGTAGTTCAGTCAGTTGTGTCTAGCTTTATGCCAAACAGGACTTTATTTCCGGCTTTCTGATCTGATTCATTCTAGTATTAGCAATACTGGTATTGACATGTAAATGAAAAATCCAACCCGTTTCCAGTTCAGAATTTCAGTAGCAAAAAAATATCACATGCACGACAATATCTGATATTTGATTCATCAATTTCTTGTAATGAGTCATTACAATAAGCAAGCAAATACTGTTGAATGGAATGTACACTAAGTGCTGTTTCGCTCATCAGCTAGCAAATAAAAATTAAATGCTTAGCATTGAACTCATACATAATACAAAACGAAAGTAAATTTGACAGTTTTGAATTCTATTTTAAATAATCATTTTGAAAATTTTACTTTTCATATCTCATTTTATTAATAATCAAAAATCAACAACTTTGGTAAAATGATTCCGATCCTGTTTGATCTGGAATGTTTAACATTTGATTATCATCGTAATACAACAATTGCAACTTGAATGTTTAGTCAACTTAGTAGTCGGTTTAGTTTAGAAATTAAAAAAGCAAATTTAATACAATTTATAACACAGATTTCTATTTTAAACAAAATTACATATTCGTATTTTTTATTTAAATAAAACATAAGAAGAAAAACAACTCTGGTGAGCAGAAGCAAAAGAAACATTGGAAGGGTTAAAGATAAAATTCTTTTTCAATGTTGCAATGCAAAGAATAGGTCAGCAAAATCAGAAAAGTATTGCTATGCTAACAACAATTAGCAGTTGCCAGGACCAGTTTTAGCTGACAACTGCAACTTGTTCATTCTTCCATTGTATTTATATCACCTTTAGCGACTGCTGAAATAGATGTACTCTGAACTCCATGCAAATTTTGTGTCGTTGTTCATTTGCATAGAGTAACAATAGTCATAATTGACCAGATATATAAGAGCGACCAATGAGCAAGCGACATTCAGAAACTTCAAGCCTCAATATTTTCACTCTGTTTCATTTTTCCGTGTATCAGTTGTTACTTCCTGGTATAGTAGACTGTTGTAAGTATTCTTGTTTGCTTGACACTGTTCCCCGTCAGATACTTTCAAAACAGCTACTCATCAGAACAATTTCTGACAAACGGAAAAGCAATTTATGCATAAATCTCATATAATTGCTAAAATGAAATTTGTCTGATGAACGAAACAACTGTTGCTTGACATTCCTTCGAACAGTATTTATGAACGCAGGTGGATAAAAGAAAAGCACTTTGAAAGCGAAAAGAAAGAGATGGATAGCACCAAGCAGAAAAGTAGTTAAAGCTGCTTCAAATTCTCTATGCAGTGGCCAACGCATTTGTTGAGAAATCTTTTCTCAATATCTGCTCATCAGTACTCCCCGTCAACACAACACTACTCCTAGTTATGGTTACGTAACACCAACTGTCTCCCTGGTTTTTCCCGCGCGTGAACAATAGAATCGCAATTAAATGGTCAAAAGGTCAGCGTCATGCTATACATCTGCCGCAACTCCGGTGGTCAGCTGCCACAAAGCGTCAGAATGAAAATTTTCTGGCAGCGTGGCTGTTCAGACCATACTAGGCTGCACAGTTCAAGCGATTGCGCAACCAACCCGGTTATCTAACCGATTTTGGAAGATTTAGACCCCGGGAAGCGGAGTCAGGTCAAGAAAAACGTATAAATAAGAGTGAGGGACAATAACGATCAAAATCACCATCACGAACACGATCACACCAGAACACAAGTAAGAAAGCATTCCCTTCAGATGCTTGAACCGCTCTTGAGCTATTATCTCATCATCTGCATTTTTACTGAATAAACTTGAATTCTACATCATACGTCATAGAAATCATCTATAAATAGAACTACAGTCCACTACAAAAAAGATTTTCAAGTATTTAACAAAAAATTCCCTAACAACATTCTTTATCGACATTTCATAGTAAATCAAATATTGATCTTTGATAACTGATAAAATGAAATATGAAAACCAAATGTGCAAAATGCTTATTTAAAATGGAATTTAAAATGTCAAATTCATTTTCGATTTGCGTTCCAGAGTTCTGTTCTTTGTTAGCCACTGATTTATAGAAGGCCCGCAAGCCGGGGGAAAAATCACTTCTTTTTTGTGTTGTCGTTTCTGAATTATTGCTGTGCATTTGAAATAACGTCAATGTAATACAATAAAATAGGGAACAATCATAAACATGATTTTCGGGAATGCTGATCATGAAAAAGTATAAATTTCACAAACATATTTAAAAAACAAAATTTCAGTTAAACTTCATAATTAAAACAGACTCAAAATTTTGCAATAAATATTTTCTTTATTAATGGTACGTCACTACTATTAAAGTTACTTAATTCTAAAGGAAATATTTGAACCACTAAAATGAAAAAGTATTACGGCTAATCATAAGTAAAAGGTTTGAATCAATGAAACAAGACAATAAAACAATAAATAAATAGTATAATCTATATGTGATCTCAGAATTATCTTTAAATAATTAAAATTTTGCACATTTGCAGCATAATGACAATCATCGAACACACGTAAAAATGAATCAAAAGATTTATTTTGAAAGAAAGCATATAAACCATTTTAACGCTTTCCACCAACTCTCGGAGCCTGCTGCTTTACAGGCTTTGCAATTTTCAATCGTCCCGCTGCGGCTTTCTGCGCAGCTCGCATTTTTTCCGCTTTTCTAGCCGCCTTTGCTTCTCTAGTTTTCTCTTTGGCTGCTCTGTTTAAAATTTAACAAAAATGCATTCATCAAATTATATATATATATATATATATGAAAAAAAGAAAACGAAATGAAAATAAAATAACGCACTTGTTAATATTATTAACTTAATGGATACTATTCGGTTAATTTTTGATAAAATAAAAAATTGATAAATTACTTCACAGCTTGTTCTCGCTGAGCCTGTCGAAACTCGGGTCTCTGATTTCGCCTTTTTAAAATATCTTCAACTGTAAGCTTGCCAATGTCTCTTTGAAATTTAGTGGTTCGTTTCACACGTCGTTTCACAACTTCCTCTGCATGTACACCCTAAATCAGAAAAAATTCATAACCTTAATGAATGAACCTGAAGACAATTCTAATAAACGGTTAATGTTAACCTTCTTATGCTTTCGACGATAAAATACTGTCCACAATGTCTTACGTGGGTTTCGTTTCATTCGAAACGACCTTTCACACTTTCCATTTATAAAAATGTGAACCTAAACAAACATCAAAAATGAACAAACAGTAACATCACGTTGCGAAATATCATGCCCTGCCATCACTGCGAACAGCTCGCTTTCCTTTGCCAGGATGAATTTTATAACCACTGAAGTTACAAGTTTCTGTCCTAAATTATGTATGCAAATAAAATAAATACTGCATAGTGTCCAATAAATTACTTCATTGTACTGGTCGAAAATTTGAATTCCTTTCAGCAATACTCTGCACTGAATATAAAAACTGACAACTTTCAATCAACAAAAGAATAAAAAACAAAAGTTACCTATCCCAAAATAGTGCAGAATTTATGCGCTTACAATGTGTCAATTATATAATTACAGTATTAGAAAAGCAAGTTTAATTATAAACATACTGTAGTTTATTATTGTTTATTTATATTTTACTGAATTATTTAAGTGACATTCAAAGTATTTTAAATGTTTTAAATAAAATAAATTTCAAGATTAAATACAATGAAATGTAAAAAATTTTATTTATTATGAAACGTCATTTGTTAATTTTCCTTTATGATTTCCGTAATTTGCTAATTTAGTTCGATGTGAAAAGTAACGTTTTATCCACAAGTTTGTAACTTCAAAATTGAGTTTTTCAGTTTACTTCAATAATATTATAATAAATGTGCGCAAAAACGACGGTAAACAATACTAAAAACTTCAGTAACAAATTTATTAATCAAAAATTGCAGTTAGTCAAATTTTATCTATTGCCTTGTTGGATTCGTATTTCAATGAGCTTTCTACGTCTTGAAATGATCAACGTCAACAAGCCGTCTTCTTCTAAAGCATCAAAATAAATTCTTTGAACTTCTATTTTTTTTCTCCATTTTCTTACCGACAGCTTTTAAAACATCTGCCACAGAGTGAACATTTTTTCCGTTAGCTGCGGTAATTACATCACCCGGCTCGATTCCATTTCGAAAATATAAAAAGAAATTATTACATACAATGTACTTTATTTTTGCATCATTATTAGTTGATTACTCGTGTGCAGCAGAGCCTAGAACTACACTGTGAACCAGAACTCCATGCGTTACGTTGAAAAAGTTCGGATCTCTTTGTCGCAGTTCTGACAGAAGACTGTTATCTAAGCTCAACATTGTAATGCCCAAAAAACATTTTCTTTTCATGTCCAAAGATTTCGGAAAATAACTTTCTAAATAAAAATAATCATAACTAACTTTATTATCATTTATACAGTACTGAGTAGAAATATTTGAAAGAATTCAAATTCTGAATGCATTACCATTCTTCTTGCTTTGCAATTCAGCTTGACAACATTTTTGAAAAAAATTGCTCACATGATCAGCCGGTAAAGCAAAAGAAATTCCTGGAGTCACTTGCATTGTGCTAATGCCAATTATTTCACCATCCTGATCATAATGAAAATTATAAAAATATAAAATAAAAAAAGCAATACAACTGACTAAATTGACCAATGGTCCACCACTGTTGCCCATTGTAATCATGGCGTCCGTTTGGATATATTCTATCGGCTTTTCTTGACCATGTTCACTGAGCAATCGCCTGGCATTGGACACAACACCAACAGTAACTGTGTTTGTTAAAAAATACGGACTGCCCAAAGCAATGACCCATTCGCCTGGACGGACTTCTCGTCCTTTATTTAATTTAAGATCAGGAAGATTTGTCTTTAGAAAAAATGTCAAAATTATAAATAAACAAAAAGATAATAATTGCATGAAAGCAATGTACCGCATTTATTTTCACGGCAGCCAAATCAGATGATTGGTCAATATATTTCACAATACCTTCAAAAACTCGACCGTCATACAGTTTTACATATACATCTCGGCGACCGTTATTCACAACATGGGCATTGGTCAATATCCAACCGTCAGAACGAACAATAACACCAGATCCATTTGATAATGTAGTCTGACCAAGAAACGGTAGCCTAAATAACGAGTTATCAATTCTAAGTAGAAAATTTCTACGACGTTGACACTTACTTCCCCTTTAATTCAATGCTAACTACTGCTGGAGCTACTTTTTCTACCACATCAGCAATAAAATTATAATCATTCGGTTTGAACGGTAGCTGAAAAAAAATATATATAATATAAATGCTTCATATTTTACGAAGAAAATATATTCATGGATTTTGAAAACGTGAATGCAATCGAAAACATATTGTTCCCCATTTATGAAGGAAAACTGCAATTTTATACTGTTTCAATATAAAAAAGAAATACAATACAAATTCTCCAAAGACAATTATACAGTTGCAAATAATAATTTTCTAGTTTATAAAAGTTTATGAATACTTGGAAAGCGTGCATTTTCCGAACTGGTATTGTGTTCAGTATGAGATTTTTATTATGAAAAACGCAAGCCGATAAAACAGCCAAACCAGCCGCTGCTGTGGTCGCAACTGCGGTATATCGACCAACTTTAAGCAGTATTCGGTGATTATAGATTTCTGTAAAATTATATTACATGAACAATCAATTTAGCATGTACAATAAGAAATTTGAAAACAGAAACAAATTGCTTAAAATAACAAAAGCTTTAATTGTATTCATTAATTAAATACATTTCCTAAATAGTAAAATTTATTTGTTTCAAAAAAATACAAAATTTACAAAATAGATACAAGTAAAAATAAATTTATGCTTATAAGCAAAAATATCTATTCATAAAAAAGAATCAAAAAAGCAATATTACTTCCATGCTTCCATGTGCGACTTGTTGCACCATAAAAGGGTAGTAACAAGCGAATTAATTTCGACATGACACTGTATCCCGAACAAGACAATATCAGCTGCTATAAAATTTTAAAATATTCCAGAACAACTTAAAATGTAATGTTAGATCACTGTTATCAAAGCATGCATTATAAACATCGCAAAAATTGTTTCAGAACTCAGAAATATAATTTCCGGGATAACATTCAATTGCAGTATTAAATAATAGATGAAAAAAGTGGTGAAATCAGTTTCTACTTTTTGAAAATAGTAAAACCATCATACAGTAAAAAGCAATGAAGTTCCGTTATGAATCCCTTACTGTACTTTGATTTGCGTAGCTTACACATACATTAATCTTTATTATTGTTTATTTGGAAAAATGAAGAGTCTTAATTGGTTCAAAATTGGTTTAAATGCATTTCAAAAATATAAAAATTATAAGTTCTGTTATGTCAATCAGAAATCCGTGAGGTGGATGTTGCGATCTACACTGCAGGCAGCTACACAGAACTTGTTACTTCTTACTAGATGGTGAAATCACTGACTCCATCTCAGTGACAAATTCACTGTTTGACTTTATTGTTAAATTTGACCATTTTTTCTAAACTGTTCTAGTTCCACAGTTTCAGCTAATAAAACGTAATTCGTAGGATTCGTTTGGATTAACAATTTCACAATTTTGAATTGTTCAAAGTAGTTTTTGTAAGATTAACGTGTGCGATTTCTGTAATTTTCCATTTAGTTTCACTAAACAGCAAAATACAAGCGAAATTTTATTTAAGTTTTAGAATTCATTTTTCAATATAAAATTTTTGTTCGCAATTTAAACAGAGAATTGCATATCGCAACAGATAAATTTTTTAAGCAAGACAATTAAAGTGCCTGAATATTTATTCATTCCATTTTATTCCATTTTTATGCATTGCAACACTTAAGTAACGCAAAGTGCAATATACAAACTGAACCTGAAAATCAAATTTTGACGAGCATTATTTCGAGCACTACGAAACGTAAAATGAAAATTTTTTAGTGAAGTGTTATAAAATTATTTTTGTATTTAATAGCGGCTCATTTCATTAATGGCGTACTTTGTGTTTTTCACTTCAGCAATCTTCGGTAAGTATTGATTTTAATTTTCTTGCATTTTGATCGTTTACTATTTTCTTTGATTTTGAATATTTGACAAGTTGGAAATTAAGTTTCAAGTAGATCGGTGTTCGTTAATTCAATTTTGCATTGTCCAGTTGAATCTCCATTTAGTCGTACGTTTTAATTATAATGATTTTGTTGAGTTTGAAAAACTGTTAATTAATGACTAGTGACTTTCGTTCGATTTGGCCGCAATGTATTGCTTTAAAATTCAGTTGAATGCTCATTTTTGTTGCATTGAATCACAAAAAAAGGACATGTTTTGTATCGGAAACTTTTATTAATAGTAATTATTATACATTTATTATATTAAGAAAATGTAGCATTTCTTTTTATTCAAATTTATGTGATCAGTGTTGGTAGAAATTATTCAAATTGCGGATACTCGTTAACACTGATATACATCTCTAATGTTTCTTCTTTTCCATCAATGGTAGTGTATTTTTCGGTTGACTTTAATTTTGTTCCAATATGCAAGCGTTCGTTGCCGAAATCGCAAATCAATGGTGCTCCAATGCTCTGGAAAAATTTAAATTTTGCTTGAAATTGATCGCCTAAAAATTTTGCAGAAAAAAGGCACACTTTACCTGATACAACGTTGTGCTTGGATTTGAAACACAGATCATGTGATTTCTATCGAATTTTCCACTGAAAACTGATTCACAACCTTCTGGTGTGACAATTTTTACTGGAGTTTCGTCGACCGCGCCTCGTCTGTTCAAGCCGTAAACGTAGCACATTTCTATTCTGCCTCCTACAGGTCTCCGGTACTGTATTGTATGGAAGAGAGATTTAGTAGGTGGTTCAATAGTCATTGGTTTGAAAAGTTTTAACAATGCGATACTGGCTTTGATTTGTCTCATGTGATCATCGATTGGCTGGTAAAGTATGATATCTTTCACTCTGTACATTTGACTGCTTCCTCCTCGAGAGAATCCCGGGAATACGTAAATATCTTCTCCAACTCTGAAATTAGTATATTTGAAGTATAAGCAACTTTTTACGTCAGTATATGTTGGGAAGAAAACTTTTTTTTACCTTCCTCTAGCGCACGGTGAACTTGTTATCAATGTATCAGTTGTAATTTCTTTTCCATAGTAGGAAACAGCCGTTGCTGTACAAACGACCGAGAAGTTTCGGTTGATGTCGTCGTAAATCAAATGAAATACTTGAGTATTAGCTTTGCTTTGTTTATTTGGTTGGAGCTAAAAATAATAATTATTGTTTTTCATTTTTGTAATGTTGAATTTGGAAAATTATTTGTCAGTTGCGCGCAACGGAACAATGCAAATTTACAAATGGAGAATTCAACAAATATGTGTACAGTAAAATAAGCAAATGCAACTGCTGAAGAAGAATTAGCAGAACGACTAATTATAAATTATACGTTAAAGTTATAAAATTTGAAATTTTCTTACCCAATATACTGTTGGATAAAGCTTTTTCAATATGCCAGCTAGAACATCATCTGATTCAGCAAAGTAATTAGTAAGCTCTCCTGAAACAGATTTTTTTTTAATTTTAATAAAAGTTAATTTACATTGTTGAATTATTTTTTTACGGGAAATTTCAGTTCTGTCACGTTGAATTTCTGCGGCGAATTTTTTCGAATTGTAATATTCTGCTATTAGAGCGGTCATTTTAAACAGACCATTTCCATGTGGGAATATTGTGCTGAAAGTGCCGTACAGGTAGGCTTTACCGTCGTGTATGCAAGTCAACGCTCCACCATTGTACTAATAATTAAGTGAAAAGAAAAATTATTTCACTGTTTGCTTGAAATAATTTAAAATGATGATTTTTTTTAAAAAAAATTTACCTCTGTACGTTTGAATAATTTTAAATGTGCACAAATGCCAGTATGTAAACCTAATTCTGGATAGTGATCTCTAGTGCATGGTTTTTCAGCCGTCAAGAGGGCGGAAAATTCAGACACTCTCAGTAGTTCTAAATTGAAACCGTTGAGGAAGCATTTTTCCGGTTGGTATACTTGATTAGTTGGCAAAAGACAAGCTGGCTGAGAGTGCAAGTTGAAAATGATTGGATTTTTCAGACGTAATACTGCCAAATAGGGGTTTGACATTGAATCAGAATAGATAATGATGTCTTGAATATCTTGTCGATTGTCGTTTGTTTTGTGAAATGTATTCTTGTCATATCTTCCTGAGAAGACGAAGTGTTCATGTTTGATTTCATAGCTGTTATATCTGTGAAATGATAAATAGAGGAATTATTATTAAACTAAGAATACAACACATTCATCGCGTTCAGGTACCCAATGCATGTTGATGAAGTGGCTACGATGTTTGTATTGTTTGAATATTTTTGCTGGTCACCATATTGTATAATTGTTGCCAAACAATGCAAAGAATTGCTTCCTTTTTTCACAATCAACGCTGACCATGGAAATGCTTCTCTTGCGTAAAAGTAGTCGTCTGCTGTGATTCCATATTGACTGAAGTCACCGCAGCTTATTTTATTTCCCTGGCAATAGCAATAAATACATAATTTAAATATATCATCTTTAAAGATTACCCTTTTAAAAACAACTTTATGAAAATTTTTCACTAAAAATTATCTCAATATGTCTTGTACAAAGTTTTCTTACTCTAATTATTTTTGCATTTTCGAATATATTTTCTTCTGACTCATCTGACCACACATCTGTAAATTGATCCGTTTTTAATAGATTCAATGGTTGTATTTGCGAATTTTATGTACATACCAGTGTCACGTGGCAATTTTCTTCTTGCATCCTAAATCATATAGAAAAATTACTTTAAATTGAAGTTGCTTTTCTTTTTTCAGCTTAATAATTTCATTTTTGACTTTTTTATTTGATGCAGAAAAAACAATATTGAAAGCGTAATTACCCAGCTTATTCCAGCCATTGGATCAGGAAGTTCAGGAACTTGTGGTTTTGTTTGCTTTTCAGGTTGAGGTTGGGGCTGGGGCTGGGGCTGAGGCTGAGATGGACGCTGGGGTTGAGGCTGAGGCTGAGATGGACGCTGGGGTTGAGGCTGAGGCTGAGATGGACGCTGGGTCTGTGGCTGTGGTCTGGATATTGGTGCTTGTGGTTCAGGTTCACGCTTTATTTGCGGTTGGGGAATTGCTGGTGACGATTGTTTTGGCACTTGTTCCTTCTCACCAGGCTGTTGCTCTTGAATAATACAACTTCTGCTTTAGATTATATTTTCTTTGAACAAATACCAACTTACTTTTTTCGAGCGTTTTTTGTGCTTCTAAATATGCCTCATAAAACGGATTCTAAATTGATGCAAGTACGTTATTTTCAATGATTTTCATGTTCAAAGATGTTGCATTTTGCATAATTATTAAAGTTTCTGCAGTGAAAAAATCATTTGAATCAGTTGCTTACTCTTCTTGTTCGATTGTTTTGTGGTTTTGTTTCTGGTTTTATTTGTTCAACTTTTGCTGAAATGTTGAAAAGGTAACATTAAAAATTATTACCAATGCACATTAAAATTCATATTTACTTTCTGTTTTTGGGAAGTCTTTTCTTATGACCGGAGTTGATCTCTAAAATTATGTACTTTGAATGAGAATTATAGTTTCATAACTTTGCATAACGTTGCATATATATCGTATATCTTTTGTATGCTGTACCTCTGGGGAAGGTATTGCTGCTTTGGGGATTTTATCAGCCGAAGGAGAGTTGTTTATGAGGGACGGTTTTTTATTATTGAGATTCTGCTCTAAAAATGAATGACAAATAATTTATGAAATACTAAAATGCTTTACTTTAACTTACTTGGTTTATAATTATCAGAATCTTGCATTACTCTGTAATATCGTCCCTGTAAGTAGCAAAGATATAAAAAAAGGTTAGAATTTCGGAATAAATATTTGTTGAATTTGAATATGTTTTGAAATACTTGTTAGCTATATTTCTAATGTAGTTGATACTTTAAAAAGAAAAGTCATATATTAAATATATTACTTTTTTGGTAATTTAGAGAGTATAGTTAGGATAAATACCAAAACACAATAATACTGTGGAAGATTGAAATATGAAGTTATACATATTTTATTGGTAAAATTTTACATAAGCGATTTTACCATTCTAATTTGCTCTTTCTTTGTCTCCACTGTAGCTGTGCCTAAAAAATTGTATTTTACATTTTTATTGAATTTATAAATGAATGCTGAAATAAAATTACTTTTTTCTCCAGCAGGAGTTTTATAATTCACGACTACTGTTTTGCCTCGAGCTGCCTGAATAATATACGAAATAAATTTAATAGAATGTTTCTTTACAATTGCAAATTGTTTTAATAATTGAAAAGAATTGCATTTTTATAATTTGCGGTATGTAAAGTTTTTAATCAAGACTTGTTATTATGAAGTATAATTACTGTTCATGAAATGATGAGAACTTTTGTAGTGGATAAGTGAAATTTCAAAAAATAAATTTCTGATACTTACTTCTGCATATTTTGCTGTATGGATGAGCAGCACTAAGCATGGCAGGAAAAATGATATCTTCATTCTGAAACAAAGTGGCTGAAATATTTTGGTGAAGATATTTCAAACGCGCTTCTTTATCTGCGAGAAGTATAAAATTTATGGAATGCTTTAAAAATTACGAATAATTATTATGCAACTCCACATCAAATGATTTTTCATTATGCAGAACTGAGATTTCGTGAAAGTGAACATTATGCAAAAGCAATATGCATCAGTCATGAATGAGAGGTGAATTGCAATTTCCAACAAAAGCTCAGCGGATTTATAGTTTCATGCAGAATTTATTTTGCATGTGTTATATCGTCATTGTTCTTTATGACAACTGTAAACAACAGTTTGGGTGGATGACGTACACTGTTAATGTTTTCCAATAAACAAATATTGAAAAATTGTGAATTTTGAGGTGCAAAAAAAATTTTCGCCTACTTTGATTAGGTCATTGCTGATGGCTGAATAAATGAATTGAACGGTATGGCATGTTTTCGTAAAGCATTTTTTCATGTAGTCATAGTTGATATGAGTAGATTTTTTTGAAATTGATTCGTTTACATTAGTTGGATTTTTATTTGAAAATTTTACTTAACTGTTAAATAAATAGTCATTAATCAAATAATCTTAGAAGAGATGTGAAAAAATGTTTAATGATAAATCTTTTTCAAAGCTATATTGAAAATGTTTCGTTCATTTTATTTCAGTTGATGAATACTTTTATTGGTTGATTAACTTTAAATTTTTTTAATCATTTATTACAGTTTATTGAATGCATTTTATTGAATGTTTTGATAAACTTTTATTTGTATTTTACATTTTATTTTAATACGTGTATTCCCATTCTCTGTTTCTTGCTAATAATTGTTTTACTTCTTTTTACTTTCTAAATTTGAATACGTTCAATATTATTAAACGTATAATGCATTCATGCATATTAGAACGTATAAATACATGCAGTATGATTGCTTGAAGATTATAATTATTAATTATTTGCCTTTTTTGTTTCTCTGACAATAGCAATATTTGTATTTTTCATTCTACTTTTTAACAGTTTGTCATTTTCTTTTTTTACAAAATAATCACAAACTTTCATAATTATATTTTTCATTTTAGTTTTGCAGTTTAATATTACGTGACATTTGTAATTTTTTGGAAAATAATATAAATCTGAACAATGCATGACATTTTATTTGGTTTCCATTTGTTTATGTGAAATCAGAATAATTTTTCTGAGTTGTTGAATGCAATTATTTTTTTTTGAATTCTGTTATTCGTCTGTTGGTTTATTTGTTGCAGTTATTTAATATCTGTTATTTGGGGAAGGTGCTTTTTATTTGAAAAGTTTTGCATATTTTTTTAATGTGAAATTCATGATGATAAAGGCAAATTTTTTTATCCATGACTATACAGGTATTTTTTTTAAGTAATTTTGACAGTACGTTTCCTTTTATAGAGAACAATTTTAAAACGTGGAATTTCAATTTGTTAAATATTGCAGTAAGCAGATAAATTTAAATAAAAACAGAACGAGGCACATGATGTTGATAATGAAATCTTTGTTTTCACTGTGTGATGATATATACAATTTTTGTGTGGGTGGTAACTTGGGAAAATAACTATAAATAACACAAGTTAGTTTTTAAATCAGACAATATGTATTTTAATATTAAAAATAAACAAAACAACAAATATTTTATTAAAACGTACAGTTCTAATTTAATATTTACAATAGACAATTTGATAATTTTAAGTTTTATCTGCAGAATTTTCAAACTGAAAACTGGTTAATCTTATGAAAATTTCTCAATATTTCGAGCAATTAAAATTGCTGTATGCATATATTTGATATTGCTTTTCATTTTTTTTTTGACTTTATACTTTGGCAATTATTACACTGAAAGCAGTGGCGTCAGTTGGAATATTTTTTTTTAATTTATGAATTATTTAGTTTTTCTTTTTTTTAATTATTATTTTACCTTTTATATTTTTCTGATCACCGTTTATTCCAAAATAAAGAATATGAAAGCAGCTGATGAAAATTTGTACTTTTCAATTAGAAAATATATAATGATTTTTTAAACTGTATCTATTATATTTTAGAATATTATAATAAGGTTTAGCGTTTGAAAGTTGAAGATTTTTTATGAAATTGGGAAAATGAATATTTTTATTTATAAATTGTGTTTATGCAGTTATTTTTGTAATTAGGTTTTTTTTTAATTATAAAATTCTTAATTTTGACTGCTGATTTTGTCATTTTTTTTCTTTGCTACAAAGTATATCTTTGGAGGAAGCTTTGATTTTAAGTTTGACAAACAAAACGAAAATAATCATGAATATGATTCATAATAGAAGAAATCAAATTTTGAAATTTGCATGTACGCAGATATATCCACGTCGTTGTCTTCATATGGTTTGTTCTCCACGCCCAGTTTTATTTTGATGCCCATATGAACGGTTTTATTTTGTTTTCTGCAAATCAGAGGTGCACCGATTGTCTGAAATATAACTTTTATTATTATTACTTTTTTTGGATGCATAAATGAAATAATATTGTTTTACATGTATCAAATTATTTTTTTGTTCTAATCCGCAGATCATGTGTTTACTGTGAAAGCGGGATCCAAAAACGATCTTACAAGCTTCCTCTGCGACGATGGTTACTTCGACATATTCAGTGCTTCCTTGTTTATTAATTCCTCCAAGTAAACAATACTCAACGCCAGTTAGTTCTTCATTATTATCAGGAATTCGAGCGGCTGTTGATCTGTTTTTAAATTGTACTGTTTCATATAGTTCTACATTAGTTATGCCAACTCGGTTCACTGGTAATGCATTTCCTTTGAACGGGATATGATTTACTGATTTTATTTTTAATAACATAGTTTTCGGTAATTCGCCATCTTCTGAGTGAAATCCAGTAAATACGAACTTTACTGAAGGTATTCTAAATTTCATTTTTTTAAATTTCACCATAATAATAATAATTATTATTATTGAACATTACATTGTTTATATCAACCAATAGTTACTGTTTAGCTTACCGTCTGGGAAAGCATTGCGAATTTGCTATTAGTTTTGATGTTTGATCACTTTCGTCGGTGAAAACGAACATGGCTGTACATTTTATGCTCCAATTTTGGTTTTTTTCACTTAACACATGTACAATTGTACTTGGAAGGTAGTCAGTTGAAAATGTAAACTAAAAACAGTGAAAATTAGTTTATTATGCATGCATTTTTCAAATTATGTTATTAAGAAAAAATATTGTATTTCTGTTAAATACATATATGTATAAATAAACATCATCACGCAGACATTTGAAAAAATATTGTTTACAAAATTTTATCATGAGCTATTGTTCATTTGTGATTATTTAAATGAAATTATTAATTTAACATTCTAGCACATAACTGCTTTCTTTTAGTAGTGATCACTTAAAATGTAGCATATTATTGTTTTTCGTGCTTGATGAAGTTGTTGATTTAGAAAAAAAAATAGTTGAACTTCAATTTTACCGGTGGATGATTGGGATAAAGATAGGAAAGTGCTTTTCTCAAATCTTCTTCTTCTGTATCGAAGCATTTTGTGTTCATAACTGAAAGACAAAAATCTTTTCAATTAAATTTTGACAGTTGCAATTTTTAAAATTCTGGCCATGCTTTTTCTCAACGTTTTTGTTTGCATTTTTGTGAACTTCCGGAATAATAAAGAAGTGAAATATTCGCTGAAAAATGAATATTCACTGTATCTTCTAGCTGATGTTGTGATTCTCCTCACGTAAATGCCGTACAAATATCCAATACCATTGACAAAGCAAGTTAATGGAGCACCTTGCTTCTGAAGAAACAAATGTTAAGAAAATTATCATAATATGTGCAAAGATATGACATCTTTCTTGCCTCAACATTTATCAGAAATATCGATACACCGCATACGGCAGAAATATCCGGAACTCTCGGATGTGACGCACTAGTGCATGGCAGTTGTCCGTTCAGACGTACTGGATATTCACCCAGTGAATATTTCCTGCTGTTGAATCCGGATACGAAACAATTTTTTGAATAAATTGGAATTTCTTCTTTTAAACAAATCGGTAGCTGCTGTGTGTTGAAAGTTACCGGTAATGATAGTTGTAAAATTGTCAGAGGTATTTTTGACCGACCATCTGAGAATGTGATTATTTTTCTTATTGTTAAGCCGGGCGATGTGTCCGTGTGATGCATTGAACGATTGTATTGTCCGAAAAAAACACGCATCTTTTTAATTGATTCTTCAACAGCAAAATTATACATATGCCTGTTTAGAGCTGCATCACGAGGCGATTCCTGATGCCCTATACAATTTATTGACGTCAAGACCAGATCACTTCCATTTGATGCTTTTTGTATTTGTGCCAATTGTATTAAAACTCCCAAGCATTCTGCTGAGGGCATATAGGTCGTTTTCAGATATACAGTCCAAGGGAATGGTTGCCTATTGTAGAAATAATCATCTTCAGTATAATTGAACTGGCGCACATTTCCGCATTCAATATTGTTAGCCTGGCAATAATGTTCATTTTTATCATATATGGTATACACATATAATCCTGTGAAAGTATTTTTTTACATTTACACAATCGAATTTGTTAAATTTTGCGTGGAGATTTTTTTATTATAATTTAAACATTTTTCAAACATATACAGCGTGATAATTACATTTTATGAAATACAATTTATCCAATTTTTTTTACCAATAGCACCTACTTTTGTAGTATAAAACAGAAATATTGTAAGAATGATACAACTTGAACACTGAGAAAGAACTTTGTACATTGATGAACGATGCGTAGCTCACGTTGAATGTTGAATGTTTCATGAACTATTCTGAGCAATATAATTATTAATTCATTGATTTGCTGATGAAGAAGAATAATTTATCTAATGAAAAGTGACATTTGATTTTCGAATTTCTTATACATTTTCTTACCACGCATTTTACTGCCTCTCTGAAGTGACGTTCTATCATAAAGTTAGATTTGGAGAAATTTGCCAAGACTATTGTTGATTTCAATTTTCATTATATGATATATAAATTATTTTATTATTTAATGTAAATTTACTTTTAAGGTTTGCATATCATTACATGCTTTTCTGAACATCGATAGTTGTACCTAAAATAAACAATGCTCAGTTGGCATTCATTAGTGAATTTCTGTGATATTTCTAAATTTATTATTGTTAAATGTGATAGATTATATATATATATATATATATATATATTTATTTATTTATTTATTTATTTATTTATCAGAATTGATTGTGTTGCATTTTGTCACTAAGCTGTGGCAGTATTTAAATATGCGCTTGCTGTAGCGGTGTTTTCATTTTCATATTCTGTGCTCAGTGCCAACTTTATGCCGTAAATGATTTCCGCATGGTTCTTCTTGCAAATTAACGGTGCTCCGACAGACTAGAATTTTTAAAAATTTAAAGGCATTTATTATTTGACATTTGATACACTTACATGTGTAATTGGAGAATTTTCTTCAGATACACAAATCATGAAACTGCTGTCGAATTTATTTCCGAAAAATTGCTCACATGCAATAGGCGTGACGATGTCAACTTCATTTTTTTGCACAATTCCACGTTCATCCAAGCCTGTAGTATAGCAACTATCTACCCCGTTAAGATGTTCCTTAGGACGAGCCATTCTGGGATATGAGATGTTTTCCCTCTTCGAAATAAATTTGCTCATTTGCAGAATGAGGAATCCAAAATTTCCATTACCAATTTCATTTGTATTTACAGTGTGAATTCGTATCAGGGCGGCTGTTGCTTCTTCATTGATTGTTGGCTCAAATCCGGTGAAGAAAGCTATCGTATCCGGAAGTCGTCTGGAAAAAAAATGTTTTTATTTTATCTCAAATTTGAAAAGCTACATGTTTGTCAACTGACAATTGCCAGCACATACCTTCTTTGAAGGCATTTCATTGCAGTGATCAGTAGTAGTCTCTCAGAATTTTTTGGTGAAAGTAGAACAATGGCCGTACAAGCAATAGATATATTTTCATTCTTTTCAACAACAAGATGTCCAACATTATCAGCGGTTGGTGTATCTTGAAGCAAATTGTACTAAAATTTAAAGAAAAATTCTTCTTATTTCATACAACTCTTTAGTGACATTGTGAAATATGTGAAACTGAAAATGGAACTAAATTCTGTATTGTTTTAATGCAGTGTTTTAATATTATTACTTTAGGGTGTTTGGGATAAAGTTTTGTTAGAGCTTTGTGTACGTAATCGTCAGTAAAATCGAATTGAACTTTCATTTCTGAAAAAAACACTGAATTAGTCTAGATATCAGCTTCGCAGGTATGTTTACCATTTTTATAATTATCACTGACAGAGTGCTTTAATAAATCTTTTGCGAAGGCTCTCGAAGTGAAATATTCCGCAAATAGGCCCACTTTATCTCTTGAAAATGTGAAAAAACTGCGAGAAAAAATACCATACAGATGTGCTTTGCCATTGATGAAACATGTTAGCCCTGCGCCATCGTGCTTTATAAAAACATATATATATATATATATATATATATATATATATATATATATATATCATGGTCATTATTATTATTATTATTATTATTATTATTATTATTATTATTATTATTATTTAAATTTAAAAATCGAATTACCTTGACGTTTTGCAATCTTTTCACCTCTGAGCAAAGTCCTCTCTTGTTGCCAAGAAAATGGAATGTTTTATGCGTGCAAGGAAACTCAAATATTAAACTTGCTGGGTATTCAGTGACAACTTTATTTTTCATATTGTAACCTGAGACGAAACATTTGTTGGCCAGATGTAGCTTGTTTGTTTCAATTAAACAAACTGGGTGTCTGTTTTTGTTCAAAATTGCGGGCGTTTTCAGTTTCAACAAAGTAATATGCGGTTTTGAAGTCGAATCTTTGTAAACTTTAATATTCTCTATTTTTAAGCTGTTTTTTATCATTTCTGAAACATTTCTAGGATTGTATTTTCCAACGTAAGCGTAAAATAGTTTTTTTTCTCTCTCTGAATCATGACTGAAAAATAAGAAAATAAAAATATTTTTATAAAACCATTTTTAACAGTCACCATCTCATTCTCATCTCACTTATTATATCCAAAGCAATCTGAAGAGGTTAATACAAATTGAGTCCAATTCGAAGCTTGTTGGATGTCGGCACTTTGAATTAAAATGCCCAAACAGTGTACAAGCGGAGATTGATGTTTCAAAATAGTTACTGTCCAAGGGAATGAATGCCTTCCATAAAAATAGTCCTCTTCGGTGAGATTGAATTGTCTAACATCGCCGCAGCCAATATTCATATTCTGATGTGAAAACATTATGCAGAAATATTTGATTTGAATATATCAAGCACAGAATTGAACATATTGTAATTTTTTCAAAATTTACTTTTCATACCTTGTCAGCGTTGGTTATCTTGAAAATATCCACATCTTCTTCAGATTCTGACCAGAATTGTACCGGCTTTTCTAATTTTATAACAATTACATTACAATTTTTTATTGCATTTTATGTTGAAATTTTTCATTTACCTGTTTTTTGTAATTTTCTTATTTCTTCCATCTGTAAAATGATGAATTTGATTTTAGGCGGTTTGATAAAAGCGAAATTGCATACACATACGCACACACACACACACACACACACGTATATTATGACAAATGTTAACATTTGAAGTTATGTGTATTTTATTATTGTATATATTAATTTATTAAATTAACAAATGTAAAATCAATAGATTGCATGATATTAAAATGGAATTAAATTGACATTATTATGTTTATTTTTAATTTTTCTTTTTAAATGTAACATTTTGGATTATAGATATTACTTTTTTAATTATTTCCTTGTTGCTTTGTGATCCTGTTTCATTGAATTTTGTCAGTACAACATTTGTGTCTTCTGCTTCATAGGCTATGAAAAAAAAATTTTAATTAGAAAACTTTTCCTCAACCGTATCAACTATTCATTAGTTACCTGGAGATGTAATTAAATTTGCCAAAGTATCGTTTACGTGGAATGTTTTTGCGAATCGTATTGACTGAAAAATTGTCAAATGAATTATTTTAGCAACTTTTCATTATTGATTTGCATTTTTAAGAAATTAATTAATGTTAATAATAATTATCAAGCAATTATATAATGTTGAATTACTTACATTTTTTATATTTGTTATTTAAAAACATATACTTAACCTTTATTTACCCCAACTTATTTGGTGCATGTACAAGAGCTGTAAACTCTGGTGACGCATGCATGGGGTCTAATTAAGAAAATATTATGGCTAGACATCTGTGGTACTACTTCTTATGGAATTATGGCATGCTCCATTTAGTGAACATTAGGCTGTTCTCGACACATAGAAGTATTGCTTTAATTGATCACGGAACGTAAATCTTGGTAATATGTGGCAACACGTCAACATATAAGGATTTATGGGAATTTTATTTAGAACTATGGTAAATTTCGAAGCACTGCTTATCTCGCTCTGCGTGAAGACGAACACTGCATTGTTTGCACATGTTCTTTGTGTTTCGTCTGCATAGTTTACAACTCCCCTGTGGTCCTGTACTAAGAATATGTTTTACACCATTGAAACAGATGTCAGGCAATTGCAACAGAAAATCTACCGCTGTTCTTAGTGGTGCACTTTGATCTGACTGCAGCAAGCTGAGGACAGTATGGTGACGAAGATGCAGCTGAATTGGGTACCTTTCTGAGTTTCTTTTCTCGATAAAACAGTAAATATGCCAAGCTGCGTTCAGCACATTGATGAATGAACCAAGGCCAATACCATTTTTTGCCTCTTATGGTTAGGTGATAGTCATTCCCTGTTAGTCAACCAAGACGGTCTACCCCTCCCCTGCCCTCCTTGCTGTATGATCGAACTAAATTGGGCATAGATATTTCTATTCTCAGTGTCCTTTGACTCGTCGTTGAGTACTGCGTAAGGGACTGTGGGTAATTTAGCTACTGGCTACCTTTACGGTGCTGTTGTCCTTCCACTGAATTTCATGAACCTATCTGTTGCTGCGACAGTCGAAAGCACCTCGCTTTTGTTTCATCAGCTCTTTGTTTGGGAACATAATTTTGGCAGTGCCATTAGTGCGATATGGTCTGATTGTTCCGGTAAATCTCGTGTTGAATTCATCCAACTTTACCAATAGGAAATAATTGATGAAGAAATTGTCAAAGTTTTCTAGTGTGTGAGTTTTCCTGAATAACATCAACCATAGCAGTGACAACTCTGCGGTTCAAAGGTACTTTCGAAACTTCACATTCTTTTTGTTTGATAAATAATCATGAGATAAGATTAACCATTTCCCTCATATGGCATCTAGACTTTGCAGCTAATGCGAATTGGCTTGCCTTTCGAAAACCTTATGGCACCATGGTGACCAAAGTATGGTACTATTGATTTGCCGACGATAGGCTGCTCATGAAACATACAACACTGGACAAGGATGACATTGCGCAACATGTACCTGTACATGTGTCTTAGCGGATAAAGAAAAATGAAAATCGATTTCTGTCATTTGTTCTATAGATAACCTAAACAACTGCTCTACAGTTGATCACGAGTTTGCAGATTTTGATAATTGGGTGTGGTGAAAATCTCAGCAGTTGGTCAGAAATAGCTGATTATCTGCTCCAAATCATATCAGAAGAGTGGGTTTGACAAAACGTATCCAGAAAGCAGTTTACACACAAAAACATAATCTAAGTCACTGTTGTAAAGAATATCTCCTATCCTGGTTTTTTTATGTTGAGAACAGCCCAATGTTCACTAAATGGAACATCAAAGTTTTTTTTATGGATTATTGATATAAAAACGTAAGAGTATAGCCATGTATTATATATATGCAAATAGAGTAATGTCTCAGCTAGAAGAATATGTGCCTTACAGATAGTTAGGCACGGTGCATGTAAAGCTATTAACAAAGAATTACAACTGAATCAAAAAATCAATTTTTCCTAATTTCATTGATTAATAAAAACATCATCGTATATCTAAAGATAAATGTGATGACATATTTTTACAAATATACCAGCCAAGAATTCATGCGCAAAATATAAGCAAAATCAATGGTATGTTGGTAGTGTTAGGTGTTCTCAAAGTTTTGTTCCATTCAGTGAACATTGGATAGATAAAGGTTAATGAAACCAGTAATTTTCAAATATTAACTACTATTGCTTCGGATTTTCACTTACGTCAGTGAATAGTAAATGGCTGCATAATGTGAAAATTAGCAGAAGCGGAGTCCACATTTGTATAATTTTAAAGGAGAAGTTTAGTTAAAATATTGGTATATATATATATATATATATATATATATATATATATATATATATATATATGTATGTATGTATGTATGTATGTATGTATGCATATGTACATTTCTATACATAAGTTAATATTTGTATAAAGGAGAATTTTTACTAGATTTTTACCCACTTCTTCATTTTGAAGTCGTATTTTGAGAATTACAGGAGTAACTATCCAAATAATTCAATCATTAAAATTGAGAACAAATAATAATTAACTGTTAAGTTGACTTTTGAAACTTTGTGTGTTGTCTTTTCTTGTTTTTTGCAACCTGACTGCTCATTAAATGAACATTCATTTATGAACATATAAATGTAGTTAATTACTGCAGTTGTAGGTAATTAATTAATTAATTAATTAATGCGGACTCCGGAATGTTAACTTTTAATTGCCATTTCAAACTTTTTGAACTAAGCATTTTATTAAATCAATAAACCTTTTTCTCCATGTGATGAAGTGTAAGTTCTGCTTTGATTTGCTTCATTTGCAATATAAATATAGCATTTTTACTTTTAAATTTATGATTTTGATTGTGTAGATTAAAACTGCTTTTTGCTGATGTGAAAATTTAGAAAATTCTTAATATAGAATATTTTGCTAATAAAATATTATTGACGAAAACTTTTTAACGAATCTTTTTTTATTTTAAAGTTTAATCAGAAATTTGTATAAGATAGCTTATGTAATATTCAATATTTATGTGCACATTTATTTCATAATACTTGACGCTTTAAATATGTGTCCACAGATGATGAGGCACTGGTAAGTAAATTGCAAGTCCAATTTGTCGGATCCGTTTTATTTTGCACAACGGCGGAGCATCATTTAACTACAGAATAGTGTTTTTTTTGTTAAAATTGATCCGAAACTGTTATTTGGTACTCTGATAAAATTACCTTATTGTTCTAATTTTTGCACATGCAAATTAGTTTGCATTACGATTGCTGTTAAATAATTGTTGGTAATAAATGATTTTTTTTGCTCCAAAATTTCATATCGCGTACTATTGCAGTAGTTGCTATTGTAGCACAGATTTTTAAATTATTGTACTTGTTATTAGTTCTGGGAGTTTTAACTTTATGATCATTGATATCAATGATATGAATGATCATACCGATCAATCAATCAGTATAAATATTTATTTTAGTCTGCTTATTCTCTTTGCTGATAGAACTTAAAGTTCATTGATGATAGCAGATGAATTTTGAAGCATTGTGACTGTGGTAAATATTTTTTTAGCTGAATCTCATAATCCGAAATTAAAATGAATTGCATTAGAAAAAAAGAAAAAAAACCGCAAAAATTTTTTGTAGGACTTGCTAATAGTGAGGCACCAGCAAATGTCACTTGTATTGTTTGCAGCGAAAGAATTGCAGAGCACAATGTTTTCACAGCATTTGAACTGCTTGTCTATCAGCAGATTTACTGTTCATAAATTCGAACTGAAACATATTTGAATAATTTTAAAATTGTTTCAGCATCAATTATTAGACAAAGTTACAGAATTAAATATTTTGAATTTGAAATTTTGAAAGCAATTAGCTAGTGATACTTTTGGATAAACATTGTCCAGAATGTCTGTTGGTTTTGGATTCAGCATTTTGTTGTAATTTTTATAATCCAGTATTTAGTATTAATATTTTATAATCCAAGTTTTCCAATTTACACAAGGTCTATGTTGATCTTTTATCATTAGTTATGGTTGTTGAATTACTGAACTTTTTGAATATGGACAATGGTTTTTAGTGTTAACTTTTGGAATTTTGAAACAACCAATTTCATTTAGCTGGAACATTTTAACAATTTTCCGAATGATTTATGTTCAATTTAAATGTGTTTTAAATTTGAAATGCTTTATTATTTGTTTGTTGTTTCCATTTTATTCAAAGACAAGCTTGATACGAACTTATTTTAACGAAATGCATTTAAATGAACAATCGAAAGACCAATAGAATGTTGTAAAAGAAAGAATTATTCATCCATTGATTTTTGATTTCACGTTTTACAATTGCTGAAATTATATTATTTATTGTGGCTGTTCTGTTTATTTTAGAAAAGCCGTCCTTTACTATAATCTTGAGCAAATAGAAATTAATTGAAGAACTGTTAACTTGTGATGTCATTCTGTGATCAATCTATGATTCTGTTTATTTAGCTTGATCAGTGAATTTCACATGCTTTTATTCTTCACTTTGCTTTTTTCTTCTTTGCACAAGTTTTTTTCAAGTTTTACGTAATTAATTTTTAATTTAATTTCATTTTTTCTTAATTAGTTTATTTTATGCGATGCAGTGCGGCAGGTACACCGTTCAGTTCTTAAAACCATTTATCATTACCATCATCAGTCCAGTTAGATCTTCTAAACATCATTTGTTTGCATATTGTTCTCATTCAATAAGATAATTCAATACAAAAATGTGTTTTATTTTTATTTTAACGCATATTTTAAATTTTGATAAGTAATACTATTTGAATAATAATAATAATAATAATAATAATAATAATAAGTAACATAATGAGTAGTATTTCAAAATCTGGATAATTTATTGCTGCTTTTATTCTTATTTTTTTTCACTTTGTAGTAATTTGAAACAGTGATTGAAAAATATTTCTTAATCTGTACAACGTTGCATTTCGCTTATCTAATTGTATCATATTATTGAATGCATCGCTTATTTGTTGTTATAATTTTTAGCTGTAAAGCTCAATTTTTCTGAAATTGTCGACAATTTTGATCTTTATTTTAATGATGAATCATATTTACAGCAATAATTATTGTTATTTTCTTACAAAATTATTGACAGACATTTACTAGTTATTTCAGTATTTTTGTTAGTTATGCTGTATTGGATAATTGTGCAGTGATGTTTCATTTTTCATTCACCTCTTCTTACTAAATCGACATAGGCAAACAGTTGTTCAGAATTATTGGTTTTTGCATTTTTCTCTTGTACTAAGGTTGATCTTATACCCACTTGCAAGTAACTATCAGAGTCCACTCTTTTGCAAATCAACGGTGCCCCGATTGACTGAAAATAAATAAATAAATAAATAAACAAACAAACAAACAACAGATTGAATAATTTTACGTGGAACAGATTGTTATTGGAGTGGGTGGCGCAGAGCATTGCTTTTGGATTGAATATCATTCCGAAGCTGAGAAAGCATTCTGGTTTTTTCATCATTGTAACCTGTACATTGACAACACGTCCAGATCGATCTAATCCGGATGTGAAGCAGTGCTTGTCGTCGTATTCTTCGTTTAAACTGTTGGAAAATTCGAATGGTTGATCAATTCTTTCAACTTCAAATGGATGGCCCAGTCGAATGAGCGTCAAGCCGAAACGATTTAAATCCAAAGCTTCATCTTTGGCTGAGAAGCTGGTCGAATGTTTCACAGGTATCAGACGAACGTTTTGAACTTCTTCTGGATTTTTAGTGCTTGAAAAGCCGGTGAATACTTTGAACCACCAATTTTTTCTTCACAAATGCACAATTATGTACGATAAATAAAAATAAGATCGTTGAAGAAGTGAAAAAAGTTTACATACTTCATGTAGCTGACTTTCAAGCATTGTGTTGATGTAACAAGAGTTCTGCTTATATTGCTGTTAGGTTCAATGTACAAAGATGCTGTGCAGATTGGTTCAAGTCCTGTACTTTTTTCAATTAATAACTGCACTACTTGATTTGTCAATGGACCACTGGACACTACTTTGAACTTAAATGAACATGAAGTGAATTATGATGACAAAAAAAAAAATAATTTCTCATACTATCATTATTGTATTTTAAATAATTTAAGTGAAAAATAAATAATCATCAAAGTGACTTTACTTTAGGATGTTCAGGATATATTTTGCTTATAAGTTGTTCGGTTGTATGCTGAGAATCAGAAAAATAATTGTGTGTAATATCTGAAAAGACACATTTAAAAAAAAAAAGAACACTTTTAGTTGTAATGTTGTAATGAATAAATGATAGATAGGTTGACTGACCTCCGTCTTTCAGTTTCAACGCGTTTTCGTAATTGTTCAAAAATTTTTCTGTAAATTCTGCCGAACCAAAATATTCCGCGTATATGGTCAATTGTCTAAGGTGTGGATGTATGTTTGTGGTTTCATCCATTTCACCACTGTACACTCCGTATAAATAGGCGATGTTGTCGACGAAACATGTCAAAGCTGCTCCAGAATACTATAATACAAATTTATTAGAATTTTGGTGAGATTTTTTTTTAAATTTTATTTTGAAATTTGATAATTTCTTTACTCCAATATGCGCGGTTTTTGCTTTGTAACTGCAAACACCTGAAATGGGACCCAGTTGAGGATGTGCATTTCCGTTGCAAGGCATTTCTTTGGACAGCAAAGTTGGATATTCAGATTTAGTTTGCTTTCTCATGTTGAAGCCTCCAGTGAAGCATTGATCAGGTGTTTTGGGGTTGCTGTCATTGACCAGGCACACAGGATAAATAGTCCTACTGAAAGGGATTGCATTTTGCAATTTAAGAACTACAAATCCTGGTGCTGAATAGGAATCAGTGACAGCCAATAATCCTCTGATCCTGACACTTTGTTCAGCAAATTGTTCTGTTAAACGTTTTTTAAAACTGCCATAATAAACTACCCAATGGTCAATAACAGTTAACGGGTCAGTATTGCTGAAATGAGAAAGAAAAATGGAATGGAAAAATCTTCTCTTGTTTCATAGATTTTTTTAAAAAATTTTCTTACCCAAAACATTCTGGTGATGTTGCAATCATATCACTGGAATTGGAACTGTGCTGAATATCCGCAAATTGAATAACCGTACCGAGGCATTTGATATTCCTCTCCACATCATCCATAAGAATCACCGACCAAGGGAACCCTTTTCTGGCGTACAGATAGTCGTTTGTTGTCAGATTGAATTGGGAAGTATCTCCGCAAGCGAAATTTGATTTCTACAAATTTTGAACAGAAATAAAGGGAATATGTATGAAAAAAAATAATAATTCTTTTTACAAAATATACAATTTAGAAGTATTTTTATTTATTTATTTTTTAAAAAATATACTCACTTTGTCTGTAGATTCTGGTGCAAATTCAACTTGTTCATCACTATTATTATCATATTTTTCTGGATTTTCTGTAAATGCGGTTTCATATTCTGAAACACTACATAACATTAGTTCAATATTATTATTGAATAAATGAGACAATTGAAGTGGAAACCTTCGCTGTTCTCATACGACAGTCTGTCAATTGTTTCCTGGAAATGCAAGTAATTTTTTATAATTTAAAATTTAAAAAAAGAACATTATTATATGTAAAAGAAAATGAATATAAAAATAAATTGCGCACTTCTAACTTGGAAGCATAGGTGGATGAACATAGGAGGAGAATTGTAATGAAGAATGAATTTTTCATCTTTCTTTAACCAAGCACATGCAAAATAGGAAAACATGCAAATTGTCAGTGGCTTTGCAACGGTATATATTGTAATTTGTCGATTGTTTAATGTTGTTGCGTTTTATTTGCTGTGCTTAGAATTTGAATCAAAAATATTTAATCAACTAATCAAAATAACTTGTTGTTAAAATTAAACAAAATTGTCGGCTTCACAATGGAAATTATTTTAATAGTTTTATTTAATTGTGAAAACTGCATTGCATTGTGCATTTTGTTATATTTTTGCTTGTTCATCAGAATTGAACAACTGGTATTTTTTTTTATTTTTTGAAAATATTCTTCCTTTCAAATGGCAATTTTATTTGCATTTTTAAAAGCAAATGCAGTGTAATGTTGATTCGCAAGGTTCATCTATATTAGGCTTCTTTTTATTATTATTATTATTATTGAGATATTATTATATACATGCTAGTAATTGCAGCAGCTTTCTGTTGATATTTGACTATTTTTTTAGCATATTTAATGCTTGAATTATTATTTTCAAATATGTCCAATAATATTTTTTTCTTCCATTTGTTGTGTACGTACGTGCAATAATTTACTTTGCTTTGAATGGACTCTGCTTTGTAACAACACTGCTGAAGTATTGGAAAATTCTTTTTAATCTAAAGAAAAATGATTACTATATAAATATATAGATGGTAATTTTTTCAAGTAATTTTTGTGATTAATTTAATATGCATATACTTTCAGAGTTTACATTTTAAATTACATTTCAGTCGAGGATTTATTTTATTTTTTTTTAAATTTTTTTGTATAGCAGTTTACTTATTTTTATTACTTAATGTTTGATGTTTCTTTTGCTGTTTACATGCGCTTATGACATCTACGTTGTACTGCTTATTTTTTGTAAAATCCAATGTGAAATAGTTCTTGATTAAATGTTTTTTTATCAACGAACAAATAATAATTGGTTTTATGTTGTAGAACAATTTTACGGCATTGAGTAATTGTAGCTGATTAGTTATCTGTTATTTTTACATATGGATATAGATATATGTTTATCAATTTTTTATTTCTCTTCTTTTTATTTGCATTCATTTTGACATAATACCTACGTGTTGAGTTTTGTTATGAAGTTATTCAAATCAGCTATGTGTTTATTCAAAAAGAACTGAATTTTAATCTACATTAGAATGCTACACGAACAATATTAAATACAAAAGACTGAATATATATTACATTGAAGGATACAGAAATATACGGAAAATTATTCAATAAAAACTGAGGAGATTGATCAATCTGGTCAATCACAATCACGGCTTCGGACAGACAATAATATACCCGCTTAGAAAAACTTAGAAGGTGAGTAATATTTTCAAACGGCAACTCAGCTCGGCAGAGAGGAGGAGACAAGTGCAATTACAATGAAGACCACGGCAATATCGTGTGCGACATAACTGTGTTATTAAAAGTGTCATTTGTTCAGTCATAAGTAGAAAAATATGTTCTTCGTCCAGGTAGATTAGGTGCAAAATTAGGGAAATGTCGATTTGTCGTTGGAACTTTCCGGCCTGGGATTGTTGTATTCGAATTCAATAGTGTGAATACCTTCCAATTCGTCAATGTTGACCGTCATAATCTGACACATCACGTGCAATTCCGCAAAACGATGCGGTTCAATTATTTGAACAAACATCTAACAAAAAGAACAAATAAAATATCAAAAGATCCAATATAATTTTTCAAATTTAAACAACAATGAAACCAACCAGTGGAGGTAAGGATGAATGATTCAATATGAACGACTTGTTGAAACCACTGTCTGGAAAGTATCGGAATATCTGTTCATCAACTGGTGGAGGATCTCCGTCTCCCATTTGCTAAATCCCATATTGCTATTCATATTGATATGCATAAATCATAATCACAATTTACCGCAATGCTGCAAGAGAGAGGTATGTGATTTTGATCGAACAAACGATTTGAATGATGAGCATCGACAAGCTTGAGGGTTTTCAGAAACTCTTCACTAATTACTGGCGTCCACCGACCAACCTGAAATGATCAAATATTTTCGGCAACATTAAAATTAGTGTTTAATAATGGATTTTTTTTTCTTCTTATACACTTCGCAAAGTGAAGAGAACACACGGGCTGCCTGTGGCGTAACCGTAGTCTGTTTCTGATGTACAATTAGGTCCAAGCCAATTCAAATCGAAATTGCAAACTTTGTTCTTTCCAACGGCAGAATTTTCAACACAATCAGTAGTAGTAGTGGACCATTTTTCACTTTGATTTCTATAAGCTGCAAAACTTCCGCCCTTGTAACAAGTATGAATTGAAAATATAAAATTTAAATTTCCACAATTACCGGCTAAATATTGGTCAATTTCATCGACATAGGCTTGATAAGCGGGCTTGAATTTTTCAGCTGGATTGTAAACAAGTACGGCAATGTCGTGCAGATCAAGATCTGGTATCATATACAATCCTAATAAAGAAAACAACAGCACATCAATAACTCTATGAATGACACATGCCATATATACCTGAAGCTTTCAAACGATCACTGCGATTGATGTACGAAATCACTTGACCCAGTCCAACAAACAGAGCTATCAAAACAGCTATGCAACAACAGGTGACCACTATTGCAATTCCTAAACAAAACTCAATTGTTATTGCAACTTCACCACATGCCTAAACACATTTTATTATTATTATTACTATTATTAGATTATATTAATAATGGATAAATATTTTTCTGTAAAAGTCATTCAATTTGAATTATTTACATAAAATTTTCTCCACTAGAAAGAAAGAAAACGGTTGTAAAAAGAGGTATAAACTAAAACTAGACCAAGGTAACTACGTAAGCAATTGCTTACAAATGAAATGAAAGAATGTTACTTGAAAAAACAGGTTCCATAAAGGAAAGAATAATGGAAGCTTGTTTCAATGGTTCGGCAGTGAAAACTATTGCTAAATTAATATTTGAAATTTAGAAGAAAGAACAATAGAAAAAATTTTCTATATTTAAACGGATTTTCAACAAATACTGAACGATTCCATTTTAAAGAATACAAACAAATGAACAATAACAGAATACAAACAATGAAGGTAAATGTGTAAATAATATAAATATAACAATTGCACATCGAATGATGAAAAATTCAGCAGAATGTACACGAGGCAACGGTTAGCTCACCTAGGCAACAATTACGCTGCTTTGGCGACCAACTGGGATCGTAGAAGATGGTGCGCAAGCCAATCGGACCGGGTAAAATCGGTTCCAAACTTCGTGTAGAACCTGACAAATCTTCAATTGTCAGATCAGCACGGTAAACGTCGTCGTCCATCTCCAATGCTTCCGGCTCTTCCACGATAGCGTAACGACTGACCATCTTGCAAAGTGCTCTGTTTTCTGCTCAGCAAAGTGCTCTGAGTTGAAAAACTTCAAAACTTCCAACAACTGCCAAGAAAAATTGTTCCCAAACTGCACCTATTATACGTGTTCGCGTCTTCACTTTCCACCAAAACTGCTCAGTCGAAAAAATATTGACTATTGAAAACTGCGAACTGCGCTACTTCATCACTAGCACGGTAATTGCCAGTTTCATACTGTATTTTAATGATTTTCAAGGTTTAATTTGCTCAGTTTGCCAAGGTGATGACGCTTGTTTTTATAATAGTACATTTCTTAACTAAATCGATCAAATTCATTGCCTAATTCCTCCTTTACAATTTTTAGGTATTTCTAAAAGAAATTGGAATTGCACTGAAAGTTGACATTGTCTGTTGTTTAATTATCACTGCTGAAAATGTCTACTAATTTTACAAGGTATTCGTTTTGATCAATGGAACACTGAAGATTTTTCAACTCCTTCTTAAGTTTTGGAACATTTTCTGGCATGGAAAGAGACCCAATCGTGCCTCTGCTGTTCAAACACTCTTTAATACTTTTCGCTTGGTGAAGATCCATTCCACAAGTTTCGCATACCGAATTGTCGCCGGTGCTACGCTCTCCACATGTACAACACTCATCGGAACATGTGTCGTTTGGTTCGTCATTTTCACATGGAATAGTCAGAGTTGTATTTTTGAAACTTTCTTCATAGCCAAGCAATTCGCCCCATTTTTGACAAGCAACTCTGTATTTGAGCCCCATAGCTGCACAAAAATCTTTGTCCACGGCAGCAGTGCATTGGTAGTGCAAATCTCCGACATCACTTAAATAAATATTGATTTCACTGGGAACATTTTCATTCACTAAACTTCGGAAACCCCTGTACGGTGCCAAAGCCCGACGAACTGCTTCTTTCGGTAAATGCCACAATGGTTGGTGGCTTTGCATCCAAAGAAGCAAATCTTCCACATTGTTCATCGCATACGGCGGTTCTTTACTGCATAACAGTGAATTTTTTTCGTCGCAACCAAACGCATTGAAAACTATCGTCTCGTTAGACTGACGACCGACTAGAAAAATATCCACTTCATTATTTAATTCAGCATTATTTTTGAAAATATGATCCAAATATTTCGGTTTGTCAAGCAGCATGTGATTCCATTCCAGCAACGGTCGATCAAACATTCTTAAATCGACAATTTTCAATAAAAATTCCGTAGCGTACAAGAAGAAATTTTTCCCATTTCTCGCTAACTGCATGCAACATATATTTTTTTCATCACTAAGTAGGGAAGTTTGCTGATTAGATCGCATGTCGTAAAGTGACAAAATGTTGTCATGTTTCAAATAAAGACACTTTGGATGCGAATCCCATTCACACAGCACTGGCAACGTCTTATGCTCACACAAACCAACAGTAGAACAAGATTTGTGGTCCAAATGCTTCTGCAACACTTTACCATCGTTCAAGACAACACAATATTCACCTTCAAAATGTGGATTCATTTGAAAAGCAATGACATTATCTTGAACTACAGACAAATCGACAGTATTGTCCATTTGAAACAAGTTGACCAAATGCAGCTGCTGCCTGGACGTTCGCGCTAGACAAATTGCAGCACTCTGGCCATCAGGTGGCGCAATTTCAACCTGATATATGGCATCATTCAGGCGAAAATCTCGCGTATCTATTTCTTCCAAAAATAATTCATTTTCCTTTTCCGTATTGTAGCTGAATATGGAAGCTTTCAGAACGTTAGCTGAAGATGAAGTCGAGTACGCCATCATCAGGTGCTTGTGAACGTTACAAATGGCTAGACAATTTCCCAGCTCGGCTGGATCTATTTCAACATGAGACAAACTTTCCAAATAGGCAAAGCTTCGTGACCCCATCATGTTTTGGTTCGTAGGAACGCTTTCAAATAAGCCAGCGCTTTCGATCTCTTCAACCGGAAAATCAACAATTGACCACTCTGGTGTCTTGGATCGTCCTGGCATGTCTTGTTGAAATATTGGAAACGGCGGCTCAGCATGATAATAATGATCGACAGTCCGTTTTTCAGGTTGTAGAATTTGATTGCAAAGTTTCTGTGAAATCCATCTTCGACTACGCTGGAAATCTTGCACCTCCAGTGCGTTAAGGGTACCGCATTCAAGCGTGAACATGTTTTCCGACACTGGACGTCTGGGAAACAAATTCATCGAACTGTAATCCATTCTGTTCATAACACTGAAAAAATGTTCACCAACAAATGCAAAAACAACAAATGTTCATTTCAAACAGATTTCGTACGCATACAGCACAATTTCTCTGATGCTAAATTATAAATTCGCATTATTAATCGACTGCGCATAAATCAACAGACTAACTGTCATGTTAAACGAAAGTAATTTTACTTACGAAACAGTATGCTTTTCTATTAATAAAGATTTAATGTATACTGTAAAGTTGAAATTTCATTGAAATATTAATTCTATCATAAATTAGAAAAAAAATTATAGGTATTTATTGTCTTTAACAATAAATAATAAATTTAGTAAAATTTTAATGCAGATTTTTAAAATTGGTAATGCAATTTCTTGAAATAATAAAAACATTAATTTGTCTTATTTTGGAAATGTCAAAGTAAAATATTTTGATATTAATATTTATAATGTAATTTTTTTATTAAAAAATAACATTTATTAATTTAAAATAACTTTAACTATTTGCACTTTAAATAACAGTATTCATTAGCTACCTAATTTACATGGTGATAATGCTTACTGTAAATTTACTTTAAATCCAATAACATTAGGACACGTCATTTTTAAATGCTTTACGTCATTTTGATTTTGCAGCAGCAAAATCCTTTTTAATAATTTTTCAGCAGTATATCCATAGTAATTTTTCAGTTTCTTAAAAGCAAATTTAAAGCAAAAATGGACCCTCGTGATAGTGTCTTATCTTCTTTATGGGCTTTATTTTTAACTTATATTACAGGTGAATGTTATTTTGTTGTTTTTGAATTGTGCATTTAACTTATTTATTTTTATAATATGTATTACAATTCATCTTTTAGGCTGTTTTATTATTAAATAGCATGAATTTGTAAAATTGAATGAAAATTTATTTTTAGTTGTCAACTTTTTTATTTGTTTAGGTGGAAGTAATTTACGTTGTTGCATAAATTTCATTCTGCATTGTGTTTTCTTTGATACTTTATATATTTACGCATTTTTAACGCAAATTTCTTTTAGCAGTGGATGGTAGCACACAGGAAATTGAGCGTCATTTAGATTTGGGTAAACAGCTTGTTTCAAAAGGCCAATTTAATGATGCTCTCGTGCATTATCACGCTGCAGTAGGTACTGGTTTTGCAGAAGATTGTGTTTTATGTTGCTAAATGAGCTGTTTTCAGAAGCTGATCCAAACAATTATCTGACTTTATATCGAAGAGCAACGGTGTATCTGGCATTGGGAAAATCAAAATCCGCATTACCGGATCTTGATCGCGTTATTGAATTGCAGCCAGATTTTATCGCCGTAAGTTTTATAATTCATTTTTGCTACGTAACAATTGTTTTACTTTTATTTTATTTTTGCAAAGAACATTTTTACACTATTTGTTGTTTGTTATTTATTTATTAATCAATTAAATTTCAGTTTTATTTGTGTTTATGACATTTTAAAAATGAATTTTACATTTTTAGTGAAGATATTTTATATGGTATGCATTGCATAATGAAATGTAAATCGGTTAGATATTGTAGATAAATTCATTTCACATATTTATAAAGGAAGAAAGATATTTATTGAAATTAATGAAAACAAACTTTTCATTTTCTTTCTTTCGTGCACTTTTGTTTTATTTATTTTTCATTTCACAGAAAAGCTAGCTTTGAATTTAGCGCTGCGTTAATTTGAATTATTTTTTTCAAGGCTAGAATACAACGTGGGAATGTTTTGTTGAAGAAAGGAAGTCTTGATGAAGCTGAAAGAGATTATTTAGCAGTGGTATTGGTTTTCTTCAATTTCAGTGGTTCCCTTTTTTATTTTTATTAAATTCAATTAATTTCTGCAGTTGGACAAAGATAACAAGGCTAATGAAGAAGTTCAACAAAAGTTAAATGAAGTTGAATCAACTCGAAAACGTTTGAAACAAGCGGAAGCTTTGTTTTTATCCGGCGACTATTCATCAGCGGAAAAGATTTACACGCAACTATTAGAGGTAAAAATAATTATGGCTTTTATTTAAATGTGTATTATGAAAAATGAGTTTTCATCTTCTTAAGATTTCTCCTTGGAACAATCAGATACATTTGCAAAGAGCAGAATGTTATGAACATATCGGTGAATTGCAGAAAGCGGTTATGGACATACGTTTGGCTGTAAAATTAGTTCCAGACAATACGGATGCTTTATACAAGGCTTCAGTGTTTTGTTACAAGCTTGGTGACTTATCCGATTCGTTGAAGTTTGTTGTTTTTGTTAGTTGTTAGTTGTTGTTTGACAACTGACGTAAGATAAATTCATTTTTAGTCAAATTAGAGAATGTTTGAAAATTGATCCTGAACATCAGAAATGTTTCAAATTTTACAAAAATGTGAAAAATATTGCCAAACAGCTAGAAGCAGTGGAGAAGGCAGTTGCTGAGAAACAATGGCAAAAGTGCTTGGATAGTTCAGATGCAATGCTAAAATTGGAAAAGAGTGAACAAAATGTGGTTCTGTTGGCCAAATCTTCAAAGTGCAAATGCTTTATTAAGGTAGCATTTGATTTACTATTGAATTTAAAGGGTGAAGTAGAATATTTTTTTTCCACTTAACAGTTGGAGAAAAGTGATGATGCAGTTGAAACTTGCTCTGAAGTACTTCGTGCAAATCCTGATGATTTACAAGCTTTACTGAATCGAGCAGAAGCATATATGATGAATCAGGCTTACGATGAGGGTATTGTTATAATTCATTACTTTCTAGTAAATTAGTTAGTATCAGTTATTGATCTGTTTATTTTTAGCAATTGTTGATTATCAACGAGCTGTGAACATTGATGATGGTAATCGAGTTGCAAAAGAAGGTCTTAAAAAAGCTCAACGAATGCAAAAGCAATCGAACAAGAAAGATTATTATAAAATATTGGGAGTGAAACGGTAAAATGGGTGATTTTGATTTTTTTTATAATTGACCACGAAAAACAAATGCGCATTTTTGTTTCAGCAACGCTGACAAAAGAACTATATCAAAAGCGTACAGGAAGTTGGCTCAGAAATGGCATCCAGACAATTTTCAGGGCGATGAAAAGAAAATTGCTGAAGCGAAATTTATCGACATTGCCGCAGCTAAAGAAGTTCTGACTGATCCGGGTAAGTTTTGTATTTTCGTAGTCAGCGTGTGTACTGTATTTGTTGAATATGAAGTAAAAGTTATTACTGTAGAAAAGAGGGAAAAATTCGACGCCGGCATTGATCCATTGGATCCATCAGCACAGAGTATGCCTAATCAGTTTTATCATTTTCACGGTTTCGATGATGTTTTTGGTGAAAATGGTCCTTTCGGGGACGGCGGTGGCCATTATACTTTCAAATTTCATTTCAATTGATTTCAAATTTCAAATGACCACTTTTCTTATTCAGTTGCAGTCTTTGACTATCACTTTGTTGCCCTGTCATATGTTGACAATGACTGTTTGTTTGTAAGTAATTTTTTGTTTTTTATTAATTCTTAATTTGTAATAAACGTTTTTTTTTGTATTAATGAAATCTTTTTCAGTTGAAAATGATTAAACTGAAATCTTTTTTTATACTGCGTTTTAATTTATTTTATTTGTTGTTGGAAAAGAAAAAAATTGAAATAAATCAGTGCTTTGTGGTAATAATTAATAATCAATTTGTACTAATTCAGAATATTTCAAATGATGTTGATGAAATAATTGTAGATGAAAATACGTTTCTGAATTATGAAATTCATCATTGAACTAATCAAAAAAGTGAAATCAAATTAAGAAAAAAGTACTAATCAGTTTAAACTTATTATTTTTTTGTAAAAATGTAAGAAATTTAATTGAATAATGAAAAAAATAATTGTTTGATAATTCTGTTTGGCGAGTTAGCTTATTTAGTTGGTTGATTGGTTACGAAGAGGGAATTTTTTTACATCACATTTTATATATTTGATGTTTTCACACGTCATTAATAATTTTGTCGTTTTTGGTGTGAAATAAATTACTTTAATGTAATTTTCAACTAACAAGCTCAACAAGTGAAAGGTGAAAGATGCTTCTGCTAATTGTCTCTGAGTACTGAGTGATTTTGAAATTGAATTTTCGCTTCCTGTTGCGCGGCAAGCATTGTGATCTGTTAATCAGCTCTTGGAGTTGTTAATCAGCGCAGATGTCTCTAACTGAATTATCCCGCTTATGGAATAATGTTTGGCTGCATTGAATTAATTTCGTTTCGTCAAAGGCTGTGTTCGATTTAAATTGTCAGATGTGTTGTACCAACGCGAACGAATTGGTTGAATTGAAATTTTTCAAGTCAACAACAAAAACCCACTTTCTTCCTGGTCAATGGCTCTGAAGCATATGTTAAATTTGTGCTACAACTATCCGGCTTGGTGGAATAGTTTCAAAAATTGAAAAATATTTTTTCATCGACAGAATTGTACTGTATTTCGAGATGTTTTGGCAATTTTGGATCGTGTTCGTGGTATTTTCCAACAATGTAATCAAAATGATTCAAGCTAGACGATGGAGCAACGTATCCAAGTGTTACCGTTGTCAAATGGCGCGAAAATTGGTCTCGAACACGGAAATCTACTTCCAAAGTGCCGACTACGGTACCGACTTCCGGTGTACTTTGGTGGCTACTGAATGCCAGCCGGATAGTCAGTCTTGCACGTTGGGATTTGTGCAGGTGAATCAGAAGCTGAAGCTGTTGTCGTTCAGCGGCTGCACAGAACAGCCCACTGAAGACGGTCAGCTCCGTTCTTGTCACCAACAGCACTACAGTACCAAGGATGGGCTGAAATCGTTGCGGGCCACTTTTTGCCTCTGTCCTCGGGCGTTGTGCAACGTGGCCGCACTCCAGGACCACTTGCTTGTCGACCACTTTGGCTTGCCACACCCAACCGTTGTCGAACTCGAAGACCTCGCCCCAAGCAGCCATCAATCGGCGGTCGACTATGACAAAAACCAAGTTCTACCAACAACCACCGTCATCGGCTCATCGTCCACCACCACCACGTCAGACGGTCATCACAACGTCGCCTCTGCAGTTCAAGCCAACAACTGTCCACCGCCTTTGCCATTTCTGCTTACCACCGTGGTCAACATTTTTTGTTTTCTCTTATTCAGATGTAAGTGAAATTATTTTTTTCTTTGAAAAATTTTCCAACAGTTGAAAAATACACTTTCCATCTGGTGAGTGAATTTTTAGTATTTTTGTTTCTGCGCAGCGCTGTTCGATTGTTTTGATTTTTGGTTTACTGTAGCTTTTTGAACAAAAAGACTTATTATCACTGTAGGCGAAGGTTGAAAGAAATTTGACTTGCAGCTAAACCTTGAAGTGGACAAAGAATCAATCAATTATTAATTGAAAATCAACTCAATGAAAAAAAGTATATATATATATATATATATATATATATATATATTTATTTATTTATTTATTTATTTATGAACATTTTTCAAAGACTGTTCAATTTTTCATTATTCAAATTTACATCATTTTTCTCTTTTTGTCTAAAATAATGGATATTTTGTTTCTGGCGAAAGTGAAAAACAACAATAACAACAACTATAATATAATAATATAATGAATTTATTTTTGATTATTACAAAATGAACAATTTTGATGACCAAATTGTTAAGATGATATTTAACATTTTATGCAAATTAATAAGTGAAGATGCTTAATGTTGAACGAAACATTTGCAATGTAATGCCATTTGTGCAGTTATTAAAGAATTAATGACCAAACGATGGCTTCAGTACTGTTGATTAATTATTTATTACGAAGATGTCATTCAACTGTAGGTCTTTAATTATGAAGATGTTAAAAATACGCGATCGTATATACAAGGTTTTATAAAATAGATTTTTTTAAATCAACTATCAATTTTTTACAAAATGCAAATTGTTCTTTTAGTGATGAAATTTTTACGGAAAACAGGAATTGTTCTTTCCGTAAATAATATTAATAATTCTTTGAACATGAACATATATAAGCGGTTGTTTGTCATTTTTAGTTGAAGCTTTATTAAATTTTAAAATTAAAAGGCTTCTTTATGAACTGGCGACAGTAAATTGAATCCTGGTTTTTTTTCAATTTTTTCCCCATATCTAACTGCATGTGTGAATTTGATTTATAAATTGTGTGATGTGCATTGGAAAAATTTTTTTATGAAAATTTAATTCATTTTCTCATTGCCTATGAACATTATCACTAATTGATTTATTTTTTTTTGGTAAAATTATTTATTTTTGAAGTAATACAGTTTAGTTTAGAATAAATATTTACAAATTTTTATTAAGTTAAAAAAGGGTTATTTTTTGCATATTGTAATTGAATAATAATTTTAAGCTAGCATATGTAGCATTTGTGTTACAAACTTGTTAATTTTGATGTTTTATTTTTAAGAAAAATGAATTATATTTCAACGTCAATAATGGTGTGCATTGGTTTTTTATTTTTGGTCATAATTGAGAGCATAATTTTTATTTGTCATATCCTTCTTAAGTGATAATAGTTTAAAATTTCCTTAGATGCTGGCATGCAAAATTGCCTGAAAGTATAAATTAAGGTTTTGCATATTTATTGGTGATCAATTTTTCTTTTCTTTAAAATTTTAATGTCTTTGATATTTTTGCTCCGCATCATTGGTTTAGTTTAAGCATGATTTATCTGTGTGTAGATTTTTATTTTTAACAAATTTTCAAATTATCCTGTTTGGCAAAGTTTGTATTGGAAGCGTTAATTATGAGAAAGAATTTTTGATGTTGAATATGAAAAATTAATTGCGAAAATTCAAAGATTAGTAAATAATAGAACAATATGGTCAAAGCAGCTTATCTTGATGATGATTGTTAATATTGGTTTATTAATGCAGCAACAGTGTTCAGATTGTATATTTAATTTCTATTGATTGCAAATGCAAATTTATTAATTAAATCAGTCACATCATCTACAATGTCTGTTTGTGTAAAAATGGATCATAAATATTTCTTATGAAGATCCACGTCTTAATCACCGTTGTAGATTTGATTACCTTCTTCAACATTCTTGCATGTACGATCGTTGTTTCACTTTGGATATTTAATTTTCATCATATATTTATTTCAAATATGAAAGCAATTATTTGTATTGTTTTGGAATGTCTAAATAAACAAACGGAATCATATATTTTTAACTGATAATATTGAGAAGTTTGTGTGAAATGTACATTATTACTGTGCATCAACAGGAAGTTTGAAAGGATTGAATTCGATACAATTGCTGACCACTTTTCGAATATATTGAATCTGAAGATCATTACAATCTGATTTGATGGAAATATTCCAATTTAGAAGATGAGAATAGAACATTTCTTTGTAACTAAATGAACATATTCGCCAGAGGTTAAAAAAGTATAGAAATATTTGAATTGAATAGAACATTAGAATCGAATATTATTTCTTTAATGTTAAATGAACATAATCGCCAGAGGTTCAGAAAACTTTATAATCTGGCGTTTGAAAGTTTTGTGAAGTTTCAGTTTGCGTCATTTGGTTTTTTATTGTATAAAAAAGAGAAATTAACCTTTCTATAACTTCGCTACTCTGCCTTGAGTAATTTATTTTTGCATAATTTTTAAAATTTAATTTTATTACCATTTTCCAGTATTATGCAAATGAATTAGGTGGAGAAAAATTGAAAAGAAAATAGCATATTCTTTGGACTTTTAAAATATTTTTAAAAATTAGAAACAGTTTAAGAATTAGTTTAAGAATTAAAGAAACAGAAAATTAGTTTTATAAAAATTGAATTTCTACATTAGTTGTGGATAGATATTGTACATTTTGGACGTCAATAACCGATGGACACTACCAAAGTGTTTGACGTCATGTTATTCATCATTTAACAGTAAAAATGCGATTTATTATTATTGAAGCTGTTTTAATAGAATTTAATTACGTTTTTGTTCATGGATGCTTGTTGAAAAATGCATTGACTCTGAGCTGTACTTTTTTCCCACTAATTTAACGGTGATTGGTCAGTTAAGAAGCGCGGTCTGAATGGTCAGCTATTGATGTTGTCGCTTATGCTTTATATTCTTAGGCGATGAATCAGTCTTTGACAGGAAATATTGTTCAAGCTTTCACATTTGCAGTGAAGAAAATCCACCTCACTGATAACTGTACAGTTGAACTGTTGAATTTGCTTGGCCAAGTAAGGAAAACGGATTAGTTTTCTTCTTAAATTTATTTTCAAAATTATATTTGATCCAAATCCGCAATTGAAATTCTTAAAAATGCCCATCATCATTGAAATAATTCAATAATGATTTATCGAAGTACATTAACATTAATATTCCAGTAAAGGAAGATAATGAAGAGAAAGATATAAAAATTTCCTTCTTATTTATTCAACTGAGCAGTTAGCTTTTTGGTCATCATTATTATTGTACAGCATAATTGCTTTTAAAGATATTATTAATAAATATTACTGATAAGCATTACGTAATATTTATTACTTACTTATTCTGTCAAATATGAGTTAATTTAATGTAATTTGATGCAGTATAAGGTATGTGATTGATGTGATAATAAGTTATTAATACAAGTAAATCAATTGCTGTTGATGGGCCTTTCATATTGCAGTAAAATTTGTTCAACTAAAATTTATTGGACATGTAATTACAATATATTATCATATACTCTTCCAGTTTATTTTTATTTCATTTTAACAACCTTTTATTAAACATTAATTATCTTTTTACAGGAACGTAGCAAGCAAATGCCAAAATGAAGTTTGACTTTATCAGTAGCATTGTATTAGCTAAATATTCTCCCTGTGGACACTATATTGACCTCATAAACACAAACAAAAGTATACATGTAATAACAAATTATTATTATTATTATTATTATGAAAGTGAATATAAATTAGTTATAAAACTACTGAATATTAAATCTTTTTTTTAATGCTACTGATTGAATTGAAGTAATATTTTAGTTTTTAGCATAGTAGTAATATTCTCTGCAATGAATTTTGTTTGTATTTCAAATTCAAAGCAATATGGAATATTTTTAGCGCCTCACTTGTTATTAACTTGATAGAATATGATGATGAACGTAATAAATTTTAAATTTTCCATCACGTCGGTAAGTCATTGTTTAAAGTCTGGTTGCAATACGCACTGCTGTGATGCATTGTTTATACTTTTTCATGTTATCAAAAATTCAGGAAATATTTAAATTACATTCTTAATTATAATTATTAAAAGACTTTAGAATTGGCAGCTTCAATTGCACACCACATTAATTGCAAAGTGCAAATCAATACGGCTAATTCAAGGACAACTTCCATATGCATGCATGCATGTATGTATTTATGTATATACATATATTTGTGTATGTTTAGATGGAAGAGGGAGGGAAAATGGCAGCTTAATCTGAAGAATCAGTGAAACTTGCTATTATTGTCCATTTGAGACCATGGAAACGCTTAATAAATAGATGAAATTGAATGGAAAATAAATTTAAAAAAAAATAATAACAAAATATATTTTGCAGGATCAGAGAACGATATCTTTGCGTTTGGGCAGCATTTTATTAGTGACCAAAGAAAGTAATTTCTTTGTTTAAAGAAAGTGAGAAATCAATTGTTTATTGAAACTATTTTTGTCATTGAGCACAATTTATTATTTTTCACGCTTTATTCAGCGGTATTATTTGTTTTGTTTGTTTGAAAAATTTAATTAATAATTTTATGCTCAATAACCATTTTGCCCATCATATTGCATGCAAATTCCAAAATAAAATAAAATAAAATGGTATATATTTCGTCGTGAAAATATGTACTTGATCAGTGTTATATATAACACATTGAAGAAAATTTCTTTTAATTCGAGAAAATATTTACTGGTTATTTGGCTTTTGTTTGTTATTTCTGTTTATGATTGGAAGGGAATTGTAAAAGCTTGCTAATGTTTGTCAATAATTTTAGAAAAAATCCCATGGGTTATATTTTATTCATCTCTTTGATCATATCTTGTCAGCTGAAAATTCAAGGCTACTTGGTGAGTTCAGTATTCAAATTTAATATGCATATGTATATGTAAATTGAGAAGTTATAATTTTTATACATGATATATTTTTAAGACGTATCGACAGTTGACAGACGACCGCGTTTATGATGGCTATCTCACGATGGATGATTCGATGAATTCTGCGTTATTGTTTAATGGGTTGTGGTCGCATTTAAATCGACCAAAGAATGGGAACTTTTTAGCATTGCAATCTGAAGAACAACCAACAGTGGAGCAGCATTTGGACGAAGATCAGCAACAAACCTTCAGAACGAACAGTGGTCAGAAAATTGAATAAAAGATTTAAAAAAAAATTAATTTTCATCAATAGAAGGTAAATAAATAAGGTAATAATAATAAGCTGCTTGGATTTCAGCTGCTGAAGTGCGGATGATTCCTGTGAAACCACATTTGAACGTCAAGTCATCGGATGATTTCAATAACTGGGCTGATCAATTGGAAAAATTAATTTTTAATAATAATAATAATAATAAGGGCAATGAATTGTTGAAATATGGATTGAAGAAGATGAACAATTTGAAAATGATTAAAAAGAAAAGAAATCATTGGTTCAGTCGAACACGTTCAACTCGTGTACCGGAAGAACGAAGGAAAAATTTCATCGAATGGTTTCGAAACAACTTTGGCAACGGCAATCACAATTTACAGCTCGAAAAGGGTATGGGAGGTCCAGGAATGATTTATTAATTTTATTTCCAAGTTTTCATTTCAATTTTTTGCTATGTGATATATTGTTCTATTGTGAGTGTTTATTTATACATTTTTGCAAGTCAGCAAGCATTATTTATTCTGACATTGCATTGGTGAAAGTTTTAATTTGCAATAAACTTTAAAAAAAATTTTTTTTTTGAAAAATCTTTAATATATAGTTTTCATTATTTGTTTCAGCATTGATATTATTTATGAACGTTGTTTGCAATGTTTATTCTCTTTTGTACTCTATCATTTATATCATATATTATTTATTATTGAATTATCAATATTGGCATTGTGTTTAATTTCTTCACCTGGAAATGTCACTAATTTATTTCTATTGTCAGCGGTGTTCGGTGAAAGCTTTTGGTTGAATTTATTTCTATTTTAATATAACAATTCCCTCTGCGGTTAAAACTTTAACAACGTGTTTTTTCTTTGAAATTGAAAAAGTATATCAATTTTTCATATTTCTTTTGTTCATATTTTTCCCTTTCTATTTTTAATAACAATCAATACAGTGAACTGATGATGCCAACGATGATGAGATTTTATTCCTTTTTTATTTTCCTGAAATTCATTTTATTCTCACAATTCTACAAATCACTCTACATATGCATGCATGTTATGTTATAATTTCAAATCTTCTCATTGTTTAAAGCATAATTTTTATTTCATTTTTCTGTTGTTTTTTTTGGGTCAAGATTGTAATAAACCTTGTTCAACAAAAAAATAAAAAACTACTTTAAACAACAATTACCAGCTAAGGACGTGGTCTGTCAAGGACGACAACAGTATGCCTACACGACGGCATACTGCATATTTGCCGTTACACGTGATCAGAGAAGACCATTTTGACGTGGCTTCACTTCACTCACGTGTCTCATTATTGTGCATCTTCAATGTGAATGAACATTAGTGAAACATTTTTGGACAAACCAAACTGGGCCGGCCGTTCGTATGTCGATCACAGATTGCCTTGCAACAGTTTTCTGTTCTTGCTTTTCACTTGATCATCTCTTTTTCTCCATTTGCTAGTCTGCTTGTCTGTCTGTCTGCTTGCTTCATTTCATCTTGCATCTTGCCTTTCTTTAAACTTTTCAAAGTAATAATATTTCAATATTATTTACCGGATGAAATTTATCCTTACTTGCACGTGACATTACAAATATGACAACCTTTCTCATATTACATAACTTTTTAAGCACAATTATTTTCTTTACATTTATTTTATTTAAATTTATACTACAAATTTATGCACATATCTTTTGTACTTTATCATATATACGTATAAATGAAAAATTTATTATTTTGATACTGTACCACATTTAATAATGAATTTGCATGATTTTTAATCTTTCTGCTTTGTAGGTTGTTACTATTACAATTTTATTTCACCTAATTCCAACCTAATTTTCCACTTCATTGAACAATTAACTGTACAAAAACGTATTTTTATTTTCACTTTTTTCTTAATTATCATTATTATTACTATTATTTTTGTTCTAAATTTTCTGTTTTTTTTGCTATTCTTTAAATGAAATTTTAATTTAACCATTATTGTAAAAATTAATCATTTAAGTGATCTTAATTTAAACATGTTTCCAGTTGCTGCAACTGAATGAATCATCGAACAATCATTCAGCTGCAGCAATGCACAATTAATTTATTAGGATTTTTTTCCAAATTATATTTAAATATTCATTTTTCAGAAAAATTATGATCATTGATATTTTTTAATTTAAGATTTTTTATTTTTGCAATCGCTATTGCGAAGAATGCTTGCGTAAGTGTTACACAGTGTCGATTAGATTAGATTAGATTAGATTTGTTTTAAATTTTGAAATTTTCAGATGGATTTTATTATTTCTATCCAGTACAATTGTGAAATGTCAAAATTTAAATGGTAAATGTTGATTTGGAAATGTTTCACTGAATTTTTCATATTTATATGCATATTGAAGAGTGCACTTTTCGAAGTCAACGCAGCGGTCGACCTGTGTACAAAGTCGACGACACGTTGCCTGTTGGTAAGAGCTGCTTGATGAACTGGCAACAGGGCTGAAATTGATCTACACAATTTTTTTAAGGAACAATTTTGCATTCGGTTTATGTTCAACAAAGTGATGCAAAAATTGGCAAAATCACCTTAAACGGTGCTCTAGCTGCACATTTTACAGACAAATTTTCACTGAAGCATTCCGCAGATGGTCAGTTGCAGTTGATCACCAGTGACTATCTGCATTTGGTTGTTCATTTTCAAATTTTATTATTATTCATTATTTTAAAAAATGTTTTATTTAGCCAAATTATCCATCACATTTGCTTCAAACGTCTTTGAACGTGCACATCTACTGCAACAAACGATCAATCAACTTTGCCACTATCCTAATAAATGCTACAAATCGTCAAATTCCAGACTGGTATAACAGGCCATATGAAATTAACATACCGGAAGTATTGAAATGCACATTAAAAATAAAAATATTCTTCTATATCTTTTTTTCAGGATACTCATATTAATACTCTGATTAAGACGCCACTTCTATGTCTAGATTGGGATCCGTCACCATATTATGATATAAAATTTGAAATTTCTGTAATTCCGTGCATTTTGTATGCTGTAAATTATTGGAAATACATGCACACAATTTAGAATGGAAACGATGAAGCAGTCTTTGAACTTGCCTACGTTAAAGGGCAGTCATATTTAGTGGAAAACTTGCCTGCTGATATTCAACAAATGAACTGGACTAAACTAAAGCTGCCACGCATTGTTTTTTTAAAATTATTGAAGCCATTGGATTATGATTATGGAACAAGATCGTATTTTTTGAATGTTACTGCTCAAGTGAGATTCAAGAAAAATAATTAAAACTGTACATTTATCTACATGCGTGTTTTCTTTTAGGATAGAGCAATTGGAGGGATACAGTGGAAAAGTTGGACTACCTTGGTAGTTAAAATTGAAGACTGTGATGATATGCCTCCAAGATTCAGTGCTACACGATATTTTGGAACTTTAAATCAGGTATAATTTTTATTCTCTGATCTGTTTATTCAACTGAAATTGATTAAATTTCATTTGCAGGACATCACTCCTGGCTCTCTGATACAATTATCGCCGAAAGTTGAAGCTGTTGATGGTGACCCATTTTTAAATGATACTATTGTATTCTCTTTAATCACGGGTAAATGACAAGTTGATTGGAATTTCATTATTAAGTATGTTCATTTTCAGGTAATGAATATTTTAAAGTTGATGAAAATACGGGCACTTTGATTTTGCGCTCTCCAATTCCGAAATTGTTTTCCAAATCGACATTCCAGTTGATTTTAAAAGTTAAATTAATTTGAAAAAAATTGTTATTGAACTGTAAAGATGAATTTCTTCAGGCTGCTCAAAAAAATAATCCTGCCATGTATGCTACTGCCAAAGTGCAATTGCACTTAATCCAACGTCCGGGTCAACAAATTCTATGTCGCATCAATACAACTGTGCCATCGGATGCGGTGAAAGATACGACAATTTTGCATGTTCAAAATGAAAATGTATGTGCAATTTTTTGTTTTCAAAAATATTTTCATTTTCATATTTCATATTTCAGATTTTGAACAAACTCTCTGTTGAGACAGAAAATGAAAACGACAGGACTGCATTTGTGGTGAAATTTGATCAGAGCGCAATTGTGCTTCGGGATCCTTCAATTTTGCATTCCACTTCTAAATCTTCACTTGGATTGAAGGTATTTCAATTGTTTCATATTCGTTTGCGCACTGTTGATGTGATATTTAAATTAGATTATTTCTTCTGCTCCTGATTCATACTTTTTCGTGGATGGAGTAGGAAAATGTTCAGCAGCAGTGGTTGTTGTCAACATTCGTCGTACAACAGCAACGTCTGATGCTGTTCTCAATTCGGATAACATTGTTCAAGTATACTTTTGAAATTGCGCAAATTTTGTGAAAGTTTTTAAAGTTTCGTTTTTTTCTGTTTAAATTCAAGCAATCAATACAACAAGTTGCAACTGTACCGTCGTCAACTGTTCCAACAGAAGTGCCATTGAATCAATACAACGTTAGCATATTTGTTTTTGAAAATACTACTCCAACTGATCTTTATCAGGTAAATTAATTTTATTGAATATTTTCTCAATTAATATACAGGAAAGAAATTATCACGAACAGGTAGCTTCGAACGTCAGCAATGCAACTTTTGCAATTGTTGATGGAGATTACATGCACTGCCGTGTAGATGCAAAATCTGGGAAAATAGATGTCGTCAAGAGTTTTGACTACGAAGAGAGTCGAGAATCTTTTCTCAACATATCCGTATGCTCCAATGATGCTTGTTCTTTTTTTACTGTCCAATTAATTATTGTCGACGTCAATGACAATGTGCCTCTGTTCGAGCAACAGAATTATTCAGCAACAATATTAGAGCACGTGCTGCCGAGGACGAGAGTAGTACAAATTGTCGCCCATGATGCTGATTCGAAATGGAACGGCAACGTCAGCTATGCAATGAAGCAGGCGATGGTTGATTTTTCCGTAGACTATGAAACTGGCTGGATTTTGACCAGATCTATTTCCACAAAGCCAGGAATTTATCAGATGACGGTGATTGCTTTTGATCACGGCAGTCCAGCTTTGGAAAGTTCATGCAATGTCCAAGTGATTGTCAAAGAATGTGCAACCAAACCGCCTGTGTTTGATTCGAATTTTTATTCTGTTGACGTCAAAGAGGATGCCCCTGTTGGTTCTGCTATTATTCAGCTCAAGGCTAACGTTACGGATATGAAAAGCAATGAAAGAGTTTTTTATCGTTGGCATGGTCACGTTTCCAACGCTTTTTCTCTGGATGCACTCACTGGCATTGTAAAAATTGCCAAATCACTAGACTATGAAGAGAGAAATTATTTTCAATTTCTAATAGAGGCTGTTCGAGAAGGAGCCGAAGAAGCTAGAATTTCTAACCAAGTTGTTCTGAAGGTCAACATTTTGGACATTAATGATAATGCACCAATATTTACAATTCTTCCTGAACGTCTGGTCATACTTGAATCACTGCCCTTGCAAAGCCATCTGTTGAACATCACTGCCCAAGACAAGGATAGTAGTGTAAATGGAAATAATGTCATTAATTACAAGCTGGAAGGTGAAAATTGTGAAATTTTTCGAATTCATCCAAAATCCGGTGAACTAATTGTCAATGAACATCTATCATCTGGGCATTACGAGCTTTACATCATTGCCACAGACAGCGGAGAAATGCCGCTGTCGTCGACAAAAAGTTTGCATATTTTTGTGGAAAAAGAACTCGGCTATTATCCAATATTCAGCGATTCAACTTACACTGTTCAGACGGAATTCTGTCCCTCTTCCAATTTAATTCCAATTCGACGCTTTCATGCCAGTTTAAATTCTGGCAATGCATATTATACAATTTTAAATCCAATCACACCCGGTTTGCAGTTGGACAGTGATACAGTAAGTTTCAATTTGATTTATGTTAATTTCGATTGCTAAAGCACATTTACATAATTGGTAACTAACGGTTTGTTTAATTTTTAAACTGTTTGTTCAAGCGAACTGCTATCAATAGATAAGAAAACAAAATCAGGACACACAATTGAACTTTCAAGAAAAATACATTGCAAACCACAAGCAATAAAATTAATGAATACATTTAAATAGACATTTTATTTTTATTATTTTCTTTTAATTCATTGTTTGTTTGATTTTCTATTTTTTTCTTACTTATTTCATAAAATTAATTGCACTAGTCTGTCATTATGTTACAAAATTTAAATACGGATCAATGCTATTTTACTTTACTTTAATTGCATTTCTTTTTCTCAGTCGAATACTTCTGTGTTAAGTAAACTTTACAATAATTTTATTGTAGGGAATTCTTTTCAGTACGAGTAAATTTTGCGACAATTTTACTGAACAGATAAAGCATGTTGTCATCAGAGCCATCAATCCAATCAATGAATCATATTTTTCTGACACTCTGGTATATATTGCAATATATCTACTGAAATTATTTAAAATTGCAAACTTTGCAAAATTGAATTTACAAATTATTCTAGGTTGCACTGCACATGGTAAAAGTGCCAACTGAAAATGCAACATGCAATTTTCAAACTGCTTACTTTTACGTCAATGTAAAAGAGAATATTCCAGCAGGTTTTCGATTTGATTTCGACTTGCAAATTCCTAAAGCATACTGCAACAGACAAAATGTAATGTTATGCACAAAAAATACTTTTGCTTTGCAATTATTAACAATGCTAACAATGTTGTTGTATTTGATTGTAGGTCAGCTACTGGATGGAAGACAATGCACTGCTTGGGATTGATTTTTCTGGATCAGTAATTACAAAAGTGCCACTGGATGCTGAAGTATTACCGCAGAATGTTAGCAATCCAAGTTTAATCAAGGTAAAACATATTTTGAATAGATTTGTTGTTTGTCTTTTTTTTCTTATTTCTTTTTGGTAATATTTTAGATTTTTGCATCTGATAATTTCAATAACAAAACTGCTGAATCGACACTTGTTTTCCAAATCGAAGATGTCAACGAATACGAACCTAGATTTGAACGTGTTTTTTACAGTGCTGAGATAGAAGAGGTATTTCTGTAGCTTTTGAGATTATGTTCATTGTTTGCTATATGGATGATTTTTAGAATTGTCCTGCTGGAACTTTTCTTTTACAAGTGACAGCAATTGATCTAGATGTATTAGATTCAACATTGAAATATGCCGTTGTCAATTCATCAGAATACAGTGACATCATCAACATTGATTCAGAGGGGAAAATTTTCAAATCCAACATTGGAAACTTTGATCGAGAACTTTTTCCAAGCATGCAATTTACTATCATTGTTTACGACCAAGCAAACAAGACGGTAATTGAATTGTATTTTTCCTTTTTTTTTACCATTTTGCATGCATGCAGCTTTTGGTTCACTTTTGCAGGATACTTGCGTTGTTCAATTTGTAATTTTGGATGTCAATGATAATTATCCAAAGTTTTCCCGTTCAATTTATTTTTGGAAAGTTGTAGAAGGTAAAATTAGATTTCTTTTCTTGGATTTCATATTGGCATTTTTGAAATTGGTTTTTCAGAATCAGAAGGCATTGGTCAGTCGTTTACTGCAATTGACTGTTCAGATCCGGACGATGGGGACAATGGTACTGTTCAATTTTTTCTGCTTCCGCACGAATATTCGAAACATTTTGCACTTGAAAAAGAATCAGATGGAAAAGTAAATTTTATTCCTTTGTTGTTCAATAGCACAATTGATTATTTATTTATTTTGGAAAATTTTAAATTTCATTTCAATATTAGATAACAATTGTTTTGGTGAAGCCATTCGATCGAGAAATGAAGAGTCAAATTCCAGTTGTTATTCAAGCTCAGGATGCTGGAAATCCTCAACTTACATCTGCCGCTAGGGTATATTGTTTTTGTTTATTAGATTGCCATGATAGCAACTGCATGCATATTGAGTGTATGCTTTTTTTTCAATTAGTTGGAAATTGAAATTCTTGATGTGAATGACAACCCGCCAAAATTATTAAAACCAGATACAGTTTTTCACCTTCCATGCAATGTGCCTCCTTTGTTACCATTCAAAATGTTCTTTGCCAATGACCCTGATTGGACATCAGATCTGAGTTTCAATTTGTTTGGCGAAGATTCAGGTAAAAAATAAATTGAACACATTAATTCTTCAATTAGATTAAAGCTGAATAATTGATTAACTTTTTTTAATATTATAAAGTAATTTTTTTTTGTGGTTTTTACTTTCAAAGAGCACATGTGTGAAATTGAGATGGTATAGCGTTTGAAGAACGATTGATTATTTATGCACAAATATAATTGCTTTACCATTTGAAGATCTGTTTCACATTGATCCGAGTCTTGGGTTGCTTTCTTTTGCAAGCACGAACACATCATTCTACAAAGCAACGTACTCACTAAGTGTAGAAGTAACGGATGGAAAATTTGCAGACAAGGTTTGCAAATTTGAATAATCATAAAATTGATTGTTGCGTTCAGTTGTTGTACAATTTCAGGCAGCTTTGACTGTTCATGTAAAGTGCAATTCAACGCATCTGTCTGCGTTGTGTTTGGAAAAATCATTTTCAAAAGATCAGTATTCATTCAAAGTAACTGAAGCAGAGCATGATCAATTTGTCGGCAACTTGGAAACAATCCCAAAAGCAGTTGATGGCACCTTTTCCTTAGTTCCCGTCAGTGATCATTTTTTTCTTCACGAGGTAAAAAATGTATTCTTTTAAATTTATCTATGTATTCAAATTAAAAATGATTTTTTAAACAGCCAACAACAGATTTGATGAAAAATAAACCATTGTTGTATGAAAAAAATCAAAACCTTTTTGTTTTCTTGGTCTATGGAAACCTGGGAAATGATCCTTCATGCGACGTGAGTGCAGTGAAGCAGTGATAGCGAATTTACAATATATTTAATCAAAGCTATTTTAGATTTTCACTTCTGTTGCTGTGGAAATTGTCGACGTGAACAATCATATTCCTGAATTTAAAAAGCCATCTTACAGTGAAACACTACCGCTAAGAATACTGCCCGGGCATCCGCTGAGTACTGTATGTAATTTTTCATACATCTGATTGTTTTTATTAATGTAGAATTTGCATTTAATTTCAGGACATTGAAGCTGTAGATTTGGACGACGGTTTCAATGCTAAGATTCGTTATTCTTTAGCAGGCAATGAGTCTACTTGTTTTCAAATCGAACCAGAATTAGGACGTCTGAGTGTCACTTGCAGACTTGATCTTTTGAAAAAGTACATTTATGAATTTTACATCGTCGCCACTGACCAAGATGGTTCTGGAAAATCTTCAATGGTGAACATGACCGTCACACTGACTGACGAGAAATTCAATTATCCAAATTTACGATCACGCATAGCGAAAGTGTTCAGACCAACGGGTCTGAAATCCAACGAAGCTGACGTGATGATGTGCACGTCGATGCTGAGAACAGTGGAATCGACACTGCAGTTGCAGGAAAATTTCAAATCTGGAACGTACATCTTTTTATCCGAAACTGTTCTGAAGCCGAAATCACCGCAGTTTTTCTTCTTCATCTCTTCAGTGGAGAGTTCATTCAACGACTATCTCGTGGAACCAAGGCATGGTTTGATCAGCATTTTCAAACGAGGCACCCATTTCCAGAACGCTGTTTCTGTCGAACGGAAAAATATTCTGAAAATCACTGCTCAGAGTGATCTCTATTCGTTGACATGTCGTCTGACGTTGACTGTGAATATTGTAAAACTTCAACAAGATGTTCAACCGTTTCACTTTGAAAATCGAAGCATCACTTTGTCAGTAGATGAAAACGGACCTCTGGGTTAGTAGGATGTGCTTTGAAAATCAGATATTATATTATGCATTAAAAAATGCAATAATGCTTTTATTTTTCTATTTTAGACTTTATTATTTACACAATGCCCAACAGTTGCAAATCGGCTGATTATCCCCTCTATGCATTTCACAGTATTAATTCTACATTTGAAGATATTTTTCACATAACTGAAAAAGTAAGGAAATTTTTGAGCTATATTGTGAATTGTTTCTTTTTTTTTGTTCATTTTTGTAATTCAATATTTTCAGGGTAGCTTGGTAGTAAAGAAATCATTTGATTATGAAACAGATTTGCAGAATTATTTTTTCATTGTGCGGGGATCTTGCCGAGATGCATTTGATTATATTTTGGTAAGTGTTGAGATGTAAACTTTTTATGAAAAATAATAAAGTTTATTTAAAACAGTGTATTGCAATGTACATTTTTACAAAATTTAAACAAAATATAGTTTAATAAAATTTCAAATATTTATTAAATTGGATGGAAAATAAGTAAAAATTTAAATTCTATAACATTATCATTGATCTACATTAAAAGTTCTTTTTTGCAAATACAACTTGTGAGAAAAATTTGAGAAGAAATGAAAAAAATTTTTTATTTTCAGGTGAATCTTACAATCAATGACATAAATGACAATGTGCCAACATTTTCTCAATCTCTTTACGTTCTTGAAGTACCTGAAGGCACTTATGAACGACGAGTTTCTATTGGTCACATTGCTGCAACGGATAAAGATCATGGTCTGAATGCAGTATTGCATTATTCAATTTTAGATGAAAGTAGATGATCAAATTGTTTATTAATTTATCAGTTGAATGCAAATTTGTATTTCATCTTTTTCAGATGTGCCTTTTGAAATTGATGACACTGGTACGGTGTACATTGTCGGTACTGCGGACAGAGAAATAAATTCTTCGTATAATTTAACGGTGCAGGTAAATAGTTACCGTTGAGACATAGTTTTCCAAATTTTCAAACACTTGGCACGGTGATTTTTATCATTCAGGCTACAGACAGTGGAAATCCTCCACTGAGTGGAACCACATCTCTGCATGTTGTTCTCATGGATGTTAATGACAACGCACCTTTGTTTTGCAATTCACCGTCTGAAGTGACTGTACAAGGCGAGATGGAACCTGGCCAATTTGTTAGTTTTGTTTGGAAAAGATATTCACAGAAAACTGATCAACAATAAAATGCAAATGTTTTAAGATTTGTCAAATCCAAGCAACAGATCCTGATTCGAATATGAACGGTGAATTGCAATACGATTTGATACCTGCGAGTGATATTTTTGCCATTGACAATAATAATGGTTTGTACTTTTTTCAAATGTGACTAGATGGAATGAGATGTGGTTTATTTTAAACAAATTCAGGTACAATACGCAGTGTGAAACCGCTAGCGTTGGAAACAGCAAAAATTCATCAGTTTACTGTCGTAGCAAGTGATCATGGTCAACCTCCGTTGCTATCTTATCACAACGTAAACTATTCAATATATAATAATGATAATATTGTTATAAAATAATTTTTTGAAAATTATTTCTAGTTGACTATAAAAATTGATGATCAAAATCATAATATTAACAGTGAGAACAATGCTTCAATGATGAATACTGCCCATAGTTTAACAAAAATCTATGGTCAATCATCGTACGTTGTGAATGTTGAAATTGAAAATGGTAATTTTTTCCAAATTACAATATAATGATTTGTTGTTTGCTTGTTGTGATTGCTTGATTGTATTTTAGAAGGTGATTTTACTGGCAAACAAAATCTAGCGGAAGAATCCAATTTAACAATGGACAGAATTGAAAATATAGTTAGTATTTTTGTGATGAGAATAATTTTTTCAGTGCATATTTTATTGTTAAGGTTTCCTACGTTCAAAAACCCTTTGATTGGAAGTCGGATGAAAGTTTATTTGATCAAAAAGAGTATTGGACAAGTGTAAAAGAAAATTTACCGCCTTTGCATTTTGTAATAGATTTGAATTGTTCATATGAGATGGCGAATTTGCCAATATTCTATCGGTTTACTGCAAGAGACAATGGTCATTGTTGTTTTACTATTTGAATTTTGTAAAACTTTTGTTTATATTGTTTAATTTTAGGCAATTTTTACATTAATGAAACTGATGGAAAAATTTTCACTACAACTTCCCTAGACAGAGAGAACCGAAGCATGCATATTTTGACAGTACAGTGCATGAAGCAAATGCCAAGAATTGCAAGAAATTCAGAGCAGAAAATGAATCTTTTTGGTAAACAGCAGATATATTTTACATAGTAGTTTGTCACAGGGCAACGTAAATAATTTCTTTTTATTTCAGGTGCATTTGATGTCAGCTTTGATTCTACATTAGTTATTGTCAATGTATTGGATGAGAATGACAATCCGCCTGCATTTGTTGAATCAGATCCAATCTACTTTTTCTTTGTCAATCCTACAACAATGACCGACAAACAACGTGTTATTGGTAAAGTGAAAGCGGCTGATCCGGATATTAGTTCCACTGTGACGTACAGTGTACTTCGAAGAGCCGACGATGATTCAGAACTGTTTCGAGCTGATGAAAATGCGGGAACCATTTTTTGTACAAACCAAAAACGATTATTGCTGATTGGTGATAGTCGACCGTTGAGATTTTTGATCCAAGCAACTGATTCCAAATATACCACTGCAAAAGAATGTCGAGTAAGTTTGTTGTTCACCAACCAACTGTTTATTTAATTGTGTAAAATGAAAGATAATTTTATTTCTGCTGTAAACAATCGTCACTCTTTGCTTATGATGAAATTGTCTTGTTGTAGGTATTTATTTTAACACCTGAAAAGCGAGCTACACTCACAGCTCTGCGACTACCGGAATATATCAAATCATACAAAAATTCATTACAAAGGTACTACTTATTTATATGTATTTGTTGAAATTTTTTTGTAGAAATTTCTTTACCAATTATTCAACCTACTAAATTACTACTAATTACCCATGATAATGTTTTCATTGTTTTATTCATATTTGGACTGCTTGTATGATAAATAAATGCTATTATCATAATTTCAGGAAAGCTGCTGAAATGATCGAATTGTACGTACATATTGATGAAGTGAGACCATTGAAGACGGTACTTGCCCAAGGGTAAATTCGACCATCGACAATTTTGAATTACAATTTAACAAGAAATTGCATTTTCAGATCTGAAATGGACGTCTATGCTGTTGATATAGAAAATATGCAGCTTTATTCAGGATACGCTTTATTTAGGTAGTATTTGATTTCATTTGAAATTTTGTTGTTTAATTTTAAAGTCAGCGCAAACGATGCTGTATGTTTTTATCAGAAAGAAATCTTCTTTTCAATAAGAAAATTATTTTCTCTTTTACTGTTGCAAAGATGATAATGAAGGGGAATTTTTTCCAAATTATAGGCGTATGGAATCTGTCATGTCAGACTTGCAAAAACAGCTGGATCATTTGAGAATTATTGGAATTGAAACAGATCTGGTTTCTTCACGGAAAGAACATCCTGTGAAAAACACAGTCGCTTTGGGAACAACGGAAATAATTCTAGCTGCGGTTTGTTTGGTGATTGTAATTGCAGTTTGCACTGGCATGGCATTTTTGATCCGTTGGTTCAGGCATGTTCAGGTTCAACATTTAAAAAATCAATTAAAAATAACAGATCAGTGTTTCAGGATGAAGAAATCTCAGCCTTTGGAAAACGAGATGATTTGTCAAAGTGGTGCGTCAAAAAAGTGGGATTTTCAATCAGCAGGGAATTTTTATCAAAGCGTGCGATGAAGTTGCATGAAATGAAATAATAAAAGCAATTGAATCATCATCATTTCATTAACATAAGTTTGCCATAGGCATGTTTCAATGCCTTGCATGCTGAGAAAAGCGGGTAAAATTTGTAAGTTCAAAAACCTTACTAGAAGATACACTATTTTATTTTCGATTATTATCAAACTGGCAATAAACTTCATCATCAATGTACGTCTTATTTATTATTACATGTACTGCACCTTTGAATGCCATTTCTTGATAATAAAATGAATTTTTTTTAATTGCATATTTCTTGCTACTAAAAATGATTACGCGCTAACAATTGGGTGTCAATAAATCAGTGCGCAACAATAGTCTTTTTGTCAGCAACTTTTCTCTCAACATTTCTTGAATCACATGGACGATAATCCATTCATCCAAGTTAGAAAGCGTGCTTGTATCCATCTACATCCAGTTATTTAGCAATGTATTTTCTGTTTCTTTTAGTTATAATTTATTCTATTTATAAAGTATCCGCTTAATACAATCTATAATGCTTTGCTTTCCAACAACTTTTTATAGCTACTAATAGTTGAAGTAAAATCCCCCATTTCAAGCATACCAGTTCGCTCATGGGGCAGGAAAGCATGAATTCATCATTTCTTAGTCATCTTATGCAATAGTGATATGGATATGGACTTTCTGCTGTTGCCTTGTTCTTTTAATCTATTCTTAGTGACGATGCAATTCAAAATTGTGTAAATCTATGCACTGATTAATTTGACTCTAATGTTGACTCTCCTGATGCGCCCCCCCCCCAATTCTGAGTATCTTCAATAGACGTGGAATGTCAGTTCGCTTGCTCCTATGTTCTGCTGCCTTCAAGCCACAGCTTACAACGTATAACCTATGTGTATGCAGTTCAGCCTGTGAACGTTATTTGCCAAATGCAAAGAATCACTAGTAAAAATGCAAATTAGTCATTTCAAAATCTGCTCTGTAATACCGTCGATCATTGCCGCCCTAAGCTGGCGTAAGCTGCAAAGCAAACAAACGGCAGCAACTCATCACATCACATAAAAATTTTCACGTTAACAAGGCGTCGCTTAACTGTGATGTATTATTGTTTGTTTCGCAAGGCAAGTTTTACGTGCCTGCAAAAAATGTAATGGAAAGCAAGCGTTGTACTTACTTGTTTATCAGAGATTTCATGCAAATTTTTATCTGAAATCTTTCCGTATGTGTCTTTTGCGGCCAAAATTCTCCACAAGACTGAACTTCTAATGCAGTGTGATTGTGGTTTCCAAAGAAGCAAAGAAATTTTCAACACACTGAATGTCTTTATAAAAGACAAATTTCTGAACTGAAGTAAATGCGTCAGAGCGTCTAGAGACGGCGCTTGAGCCATGCACCATAAGCCATGATAAAGGAAATCTGAAAAAAGCCCATCCTTTGCATGTGCCCCATTATCGATAATAATATATTCATGAAATTTAGTTCATAATTTTGATTTGATAGCACAAGCATGATCGAAACTAATCAAGTTTTCGTATTTATTGGAGCTATGCAGGTCGTAAAAGCTTGCGGTTAAAAATATGGATCGCAGTCTACACAACTGTGGGAAATATGGATAGGGCATATGCCAACTTTAGAGGCAGTTTATGCCACAAATTCAAGGTACCGCATAAAACACGTATGTTTATGTGGCATTTTACAGTTTTTCTATACATTTATTATATTATGCTATTTGACTCAACAAATGCTTTATATCATACGCTAATACTATTGACGGGAGCAAGAGGAAGAAATTTATTTAATCGTATTTTAATTGTTTCTCTAAAACGCAGTTTACTTAAATGCATTTCATTAGGGTTTTATTTCTATGATGCAGTAGTTTAAACAATAAGTAATAAAATTTTATAATTAAAAAACCATTTATTGAATTTATTCATTGACCCTTCCTGTTAGTGAAATAATACTTGAAAATTGCTTTTATTCTAGCTTTTAGTACAATTGTTTTTACCGTCATTGTATAGGATACTGTTTAATAAATTATCCATTGATATCAGTAGCATTTGAAAATTAATTTCACAGCGTTTCAGGCTCTGCTTAACTGCCAATGAAAACTTCGATGTCATGGTTGCATCACACAGTGGAATATGACTTTCTACCCAGTTGATGGTCAGCCATAATGATTCGTGAACTTTTGGAATTTTTATTAAAAACTGATTAAAGCTTTCGGTGGTTTTCAATAATGGACGCAACGGTTGCAGAAATGCAATGCAATCTGAATCTCTTCGAGTGCCCAATGTACAACAAGCGCAATATTATTTTAATATGAATGAAATAAGAGTGAATTTTGCAAGCATGATCCACTTGCAATAAGCTGAAATAATGAGACAACGAGAATTACAGGCAATCCTACAATCTCGGAGCATATTTGCACAAGATAGATACAGAAAAATCAAATAAAGGTGCATCGAAATCAGTGATCAAAAAACAAGCACGTGAATCATGTTTATTTTACTACTGTTATCAAGTAAGCTCTTCCATTATTCATTATTACGTTTACCTTTTTACAGTTTACAATATGAAATTTAATTTATTGTTAGCTTTTTTTTGACATTACTGTTTTATTTATAGATTGCTGTTTGCAAGTTTATTATAGTATTACACAACAGTTTGTGTGATTGTTAAACATTGTTCATTGATTAAATGTATTGTTCTTAATAATAAAATAAGATGGGAATGGCGTTTATCATAAGTTTCATTAATAGGTGAAATATTAGTTACGTGTAAAATATTGTAGTTGATTGTCTCGAATCATATTCGCTTTTTTCATAATTACAGTCCTATTGGATACAGCTTTTTGTATTCATTTAATTATTCTATTTGATATTCTAAAGAATGATCTTCTTTGGTAGAAGAACTTCAACTTTACTTAAGTATCGCCATTTAGGATTGAATCTCATGCATATTTTAAGTAATTTTCTGCTCGCTTAAATTTGTTAAAAGCACATAAAAATAGGTGGACTTTAATCCTTGGAAATTGCCTGTCTAAGAAAGTTGCACGGTTTAAATTAGATGTTGCTGAAATGATAAAATAAAGCTGAGGATGTGTTTCTATTTGAGCAGAACCCTGAATAAAATATAAATGAAAATAACTATAGAGTATCTATCAACAGGTTAATAAAATTAGTAGCAAATTGAAATTAGTAATTTTTAATTATGAAAAGACTTTCCATTTTAATAGCATGATCAATTATTCATATTTTGCTTGCGTTTTAATCGACGGTATTTTTAAAAAACTTTTGTTTGGAAACGCAAGATGGATTTGCATGTATTTTCTTATAGCTCTATTAATACCCTTTGTATTTCTATTTCAAATTATTATGTCAAATTATTAAGATTAAGTTAGAAGTTATTTTCATAAACAAATAATAATTTAGCGTTCTTATGCTCAGTTGAGAGATACTACTTGAGCGTTGTTTGTCTAATATGCAAATCAGGCTGTTCTGGAAACGGTGTTATTAGTAACGACAAGTTTGTTTTCTCGTCTGATATGAATAGCAGTACCATCAAATGACGTTCTCGTAGGTCATATTTTATTGAGTTGGGCGAGAAATAAATTCCCTTAATTACTGGAAAATATTCCATTTCTCCATTTTTTCATTTATGATATGGTTAGCAAATTTCGAAAAGTATCAGATTTTGCACTTGAAAGCATATTTCTTACATTTGATAGTTTAATCTTAATTTTAACATCTAATTTGCAAGATAAAGCATTGTTGTAGATATAAAGAATGACGACAAGAAAAAGCAAAGTAACATAGCAAAACTGAAGTCAAAAGGTAAATCCAGCTCTCCCTGTGCCCATATTCTGAGGTTGGAATGCTTTGTAAAGATGATGTTTTGCTCAATTCAATTAAGTTAACGACTATCTTATATGGTTGAGATTTATATTAGTGCAGTGTTTCGGATTTTTTATAGCAATATATATGTATGCAATTTTTTATGAAGTAAAGTAGCTTCATATTTTTACTAGCAAATATTTGTATGATCTCATATTTTATCGATTGATTGATTTGTTCAAGATTGCAATTTCTAGATGTTTTTGACAGGAAATCTGATCTAAAATATTTTTTAAATATTTTCTTTATTTTTCCAATTACTACTTTTCATTCTTCTGTTTTCATTTATATATTTCCTCATTACCATAAACGTAAAGCGACTTTTAATGCATTGCACACCATATCATATGAAAATCACACGAAAATCCTATGAAATCAAAAGACATGAAGAATGAAAGATTCATCGAAAAAGAAAAATATTATTTTTTTGGAAGCTACTTTATTTTTATTATTTGTTTGTATGATTATGCTTGATGCTTAGAGAATATTTTATTTAATACTTTTTCCATTATTTCATTTTTCATTTCCATTTTTACATTACATTTATGACTGCCTTTGTATTTCTTTGTTTTATTTTCTCGTATAGTATTATTTTTTCGTATAGTATATTTGTCACATTTTTCAAAATTTCATTTCTTTTCTTTCTGTTAAATTTTCTTTACATTTATTTTATTAAAGTTTAACATTTTTGTTCTTGCTTTCATTTGTTGTCGACTGAAACTATTTGTATTACTATAAATTATGAATGAAATAACTGAATTATAAATTATGCTGTACATGCTTAACATGTGGGTTACATTTTGTTGTTTTTTTCCCTATGTGGGGAGTTGCTGTGACTATAATTATAACTGCAATTGTTAATGATATATGATCACTAGCTTGATAATTGATTGGTACGTAATATTTTTT